>JAWZYV010011634.1:0-229137 GCA_038373885.1 Cheiracanthium punctorium
CAGAAACTGCATATTATGTTCATTAATTTCATAACTAAAATAGTTCGCATAAAGCATTTAAACTCTATTAACATCAGTTATAATGTTAGGAAGTGAAGTACTTAACAGTGTTAAGTATAGCAGACATTAGCTTCTCCAATTAAGTGCCCACCAATGGCTGAGCAAACAGGACACTGAACATCGATAGATTTATGAAGGTCCAGGGTTCTGGACTATCGCATTGCGGTCAATATAACGGTCTAGAGTTTTGGATGTTTGTATCCAAAAGTAACGTGAATACGCATTAGAAACTCTTACGTTGTCTGCCCAAGGCGCCTCTCGCCCATTCAAATAGCCTACGTAGATCTTAACACAACAACATCCAGCATCCACTTGAAGTATGCAGTCATTTATGCTGAATACTAACAAAGTATAAATAAAAATCTATATACAGGGTACTTCAAAATTATCTGGCACAGTTTTAAAGGGAACCGAGATGATTTAGAACTACATAGCAATATTGGGTCAAAAATCTCTTACTCTTTTTAATAATCACCTAAAATGTTTTAAAGCGTTGGTAAAATATTTCAGCTACGCTTTTTTAAAATTTCAATAATTTTTCTCAAAAAACACTAAACTAAAATCGATAATCATTATGAATTTTTATTTTGAAGCATGTGATTTTGTAATAATAAAATCATTCGTAATTAAGCTTAAGAAAGAAAATTAATCAACGCTTCAACAACTTTAGCGAAATGATTATTAGCATGTGCATGAAAACGATACTTTTGAACCTGCAACGCTATCTGTAACACAGAATTGGCTAAATTCTTTCTGTGTCCCTTTACTATTTTGCCAGATATTTCGGAAACACCCTGTATATATATAAATATATAATATTAGGCGTGGCACTAAAGTTTTGTGTCATAAATGTGGTTTAAGACTCCTGTTTTTTTTTCTTTCTTCGTAACATTCATTATGGTAACACAAAGAATATTAAAACGATCTTTGTTAAAACTTCGAAAAACAAGTTTCAGAGATATGATAGGTTTAAAAATTCATCACTTAAAAATTGCTGGTATTGAAAAGAGAGTATTCAAAATTAAAAATTTTTTGAAATAATTTCTCTTTGCAGTTTTCCTTTCATTATAATGTGCAGAAAAATTGAAGATGGTATCGGTATTCAAAACAGAAACAAATTACAGATTGTCCTTTTTAAAAAAATCATCAACTCCATTGACAAAGTAATTCCATAAGATTGCGAGAAAGCACGGTAAAATTACTTGAACTAAAAAAAAAAAAAAAATGCAATATAAAAGGTATGTTTTGCAAAAATAAGCACCGAGATAGGATGATTTTATATAGAAAATGTCCCTATAACTGTTTTCCTGTAAAAGTGTTTTTCCTTTGTAATCGTACCACTAAAGGAAAGCAAATTTCTTCCAGTTGTATTACACGCGGTGAGCTCATAGGTAAGTCAATTACTTATGGCAATTATTTTACAAAGTTATTTGTATAGCTATCTTCTTTAAAGGTTAATAACGTGCATTTTAGACCTGTTACAAATTGAAGGCACTTACTAAAAGGTGAAAAGAACCCTTACCTTCGAGATGACTATCATTTGGCTTGAAAACTTTCAGCGACTAATGCGGTACATGGGAGTGAATTGAAATACAAATAGTGCTTTTGATTTCAACACATAATATCAAGAGGGACTGTAAGGCTCATGAGACTAGTTTAATACATCTACATTTGCTTATCTGGATTTACTCATACGAATAATAAATCCGGCTACACAACAAATTTTAAATAAACTTTATGTGTGCTTATTACATTTTACAGTGTCAATTTCAAAAATATGGAAAAATAAAAATAAGTTGTTTGTTGAATGGTTGGTTTTACATAGAATGCCGGCTTAAAAAATAAACAAAAAAAATAATATGAATTCATGAGTTTCAAAGTAATATGCTTGAGAAAAACTTAAAAAATAATGTTTCATTTTGAATTGAGATACTTCAATTTGAACATGAAAAAAAATCTTATATTAGTAAAACTAACACAGAAACGTAACTAATGAGAACATATTAATCTAGATAATTGTAAATAAAAAAAAAACATCGAAGTTTAATATAATTTCCTCTATTTGTTTAGCGAATAATTAGTGTTCTCAACACACTTCAACAGAAATTTCAGAGAACATATTTTATTTGAAATAACTTACGTTTCAATGAACCATTTTCTGTTTTTTTTTTTTTTTTTCTATTTGAGAAAACGACATAAAAGGTTGATTTAAAGTCAAAACCCTTATTATTATTTTTTTTTTCTGTATGAGAAAACGACATAAAAGGTTGATTTAAAGTCAAAAACCTTATTCTTTTTTTTAGTCAAACAATGTTTCAGTTTTAAATTAAATTATTGTGCAAACACGACTACTCTTTTCACGTTGCCTATAAGGCAAATTGCACTATTGAAAAATAAATAAAAGCTTTATTTGTATTTAAAAAAATAAGTAGAATATTTATTTGTTAGGTTCCACTTAGTTTAGAAATAACAATGGATATATTATGTTCTCATTTCAGTTTAAACTCTTCAGGACTTACATATATTATGTTTTTTCTATGAAATAAATGTGTAAATCTCTATTTTGCAGTAAAAATTTTGAGGAAGTTATTATTTGCCCAGTTTTTATTTACCAGATTTTGAACTCGAAGATTATACTTTTCTAAAGTAAAGGCTCAGTCTTTATTTAATACATTTAAGAACGTTGAAGAGATTCAAATAAATATAACTGTAGGCTGAAAAAAACAGCCTAAAAGATGACGATTAAATTTGGAATCTTTATGAGCATAGTGAAATTAAAAAGGAATCTAACTAAATGAATAGAAATTTGGAGTCAAGAATAATGAATTTTGAATACAGTTTTATTTCGTAAAAGTTTACTTGTACTGTAAAGCAGTAATACTGTAGAAGCAGTGTTTATGAAATTTTTTTAAAAATATATTGTTACGAATTTTCGGGGCAACTCGCTGTTCTGGGGTTTAAAATAGTTTAAAATTCGTATTCTACGCTTCAAATAGTTAAAATTTGCTTTTTTGTTGCATCAAAATCGGTCAACTGTAACCGGAGATACGGAAGTTTTGGTTTCCTCATTGTTTCTGCATGGGGTTTCTAGAAATCTCGAGAAATATTGGTCCTAGGCCTTCGGTAACTTCACTTTTGGAGACTTTCTTTTGGTGCCAAATTAGGCGATATTTCACCAAAAGTCGACAAGCTTGGCAACAGTTTGGTCATTTGTCGCGATTTTCTCAATGGGGCTTATAAAATTAGTTTTTTCTGCATTAACAATCATAATAGCCTAATATTACTCTTCTATTACGCAATCATAATCGAGTCTGTTCTAGTACATTCCACGGATGGTTCTCTCTGGAGCCTTCCACGGTGTTCGTCGCAGCCTATAAAAGCGGGTTCTTCCAGTTTGAGTCTCAGTCTTACTTCTGCTTTTGTCAAGAGCAAATAGATGTCCGTGAAAGCTTGAGGCTTTGTATTGACGCTATGGAAGCGGTGTTATCGCTTGTTTATGAAGCTTTGATTTTAAGTGCTGTGCGTAAATTCTTCATTGCTGAGTTTTGAGCAGGGATCCATAACTTAACGTAACAAAATTGTAACGTTATTCGGCCTTGTAACAAAATAATTCGATATACAATTTTTATATGTACAAATAACTGCTTGATTTTCGTTATGTATTAGTTACGTTACATTTTGTATTTTATTATCGTACCGTAACAAATCTACAGAACGCAAATGAATACGTTATTGCAATAACGTTATTCAGAATAACGTTATTCAATGGCATACTTATTATAACGTTATTCCGTTTTGTGTTATACTCAGAAACTGAACAAAAAGTAACAGAATGCATTCGGTTACTCATGCTAACGCTTAGTTTATAACGTTAAACTCACCTAACTATTTAATAACGATACAGTATCAATTAGTTATAGAATATAGCATTTCGCTGAATAACGTTTTAAATACGGTATGAGACCATAACGTTAAAGGAACAGAACGATATTTTCATACCGTTATAGCTACATAACTATATGCAATAATATTGGAACATTTCGTTACAAATTATAACATATTGGTGTCAATATATTTAAATACGGTATAAGATCTAACGGTTCAAATAACTTAAAGATTTCTGATCCGAATCAACGGCTTTTCGGACTGAGAGGAGGGTGTAAGATAAGTGTTGCGTGAGAGCCACCCTTACTTATGTTTTGTATGTAGCACACACACGGACATAGGGGCTGTCCAGGAGCAAGGGCTTCGGAAGCATAGGCCAAGGGGATCATTTGCCTCCCCCCTAGATTATTATATGCCGTTTTTTCTCTGCTTTTTAGTTTTTTTTCCAATACGATAACCATATGTTGAAACAATCTTTGTCCTCCCCCCACCCCTGCATCGGAAAATTTTGTGCCGACGCCCATGTCCAGGAGTCGCGAGTCAGACAGTATGATAGGGGTATATTGAATAATATAAGGGTATATAAAGGGGTACATACAAAGCCATTGCTAAGGCTTTATTTAAGGAGGGGAGATAAACTGCCAAGTCAAATATCGGTTTTTACCAACTTATTAATTTTTTTATCAACTATATTACCAACTTTTAATTTTGCCAACTGGATTTGTGTAATTTTGTCAAGCGTATCAGAAATGAATTATGGTTTTCGTTATTTTATTTATTTATTTTTTTTTACCAAGTTTGCCAATTAGGAGTCTAATTTTGCCAAGTTTAACAGAATTTTGCGAGTATTAGAGGGCAGACTCCCCCTACCCCACCTCCCCCTTTAGCAAGGGCCCTGTGTACATGATCTTGAAGAAAAACCTTTTTTTCTAATAGTGGGTGCATGAGCTAAATTACTTGAACTTCTAAAGCCGAGATTCCAAAAGGAGTCAATTAAGTTTTCAATGGGTCTATATTATTCCAGGGACGTATTCGGGATCGAAAATAACATTTCGCACTTTTAACAGATTTCTTCTTCTATTTCTGCTTACTTTTTAAATAAAAAATTTAAACATCTCTGGGGCACAGTCAGCTGGGACATGCCACCTTTTTACGATTGTAAAAACTGTTTTGGATGAAGTGGAAAGTCTCAGCGTTTTGGCTTATCCCGCGGTTGTCAGTCTGCCTCTGGAGTTTTGGATATTGAAGGGAAATCGTTTTTAATTATCTGGGTTATTTAATCGTCTAAGCCGAGATTTCAGAGGGTGTCAATGAAAGTTTTAAATGGGCAGAGGTTTCAGGGACGTTTTGAAGGGTGAAGATTATTTTTTTGTGTTTTAACTGTTTCTTGTTTTCTTTTTCTTTTTTAAATGAAAAAATAAATTTGTTGGTCTATTAATAAAATGAAATTAAGGAAGTCGAAATTAGAGGCGTAGCAATGGATATATATCCCCATCGACGCCGAAATTTTTAGATCAGTTACCATGAGCTTTTAGATTTTTATGTCTTGCAGAAATTACATTTATATATTCCCGACACTAATGCATATTTTTACCCCGAATAAATTACCCTCTACATTTCTGGTCAAGGTAGTGAAAAGGTTGGGAATCTGAAGAGAATTTCGACAACATTAATACATTTTAAGAGACATACTGGTTTACGTGTTTAATACCAAAAGTGATATCGTTCTTTTATAATTGCCGACATGAGCCGATCATTCTCGTTACAATTTTTTTCGGAAGGGGGGGGGGATTGGTAATATGAAGTGCTCGAAAATGATACAGCTTGTTCATTAGAAATATGAGTGTCTCACGTTTGAGTACCTCATGCGTGCTTAATCATGTGTACTATGATTCACGTTAACCACAACAGGGCAATAATTTGCTAGTGACAGTTCTGGATCCGCGAGTAAAGCTTCAATGAACAAAAGTGAGAAAATTGAGAGTCAAAATAATTTTATTTATGCTCAGTCAGTACATATAAGTATTACACGACGCTATTTTTCATTTAAATGTTAACAGTAATGTGTAAGGTATGTATGACAGACATTCACTGTTTAGTACAAGGACTAGTTTCTTCACGCTTCGAATCCTCACACTCACTCGTTGTTAGAACTACAGTACTATTAAAATCAAGCATGTTTTTCAGCGTCGACATAATTTGTCTTTGTCTACATGCCTTGTCACGGCGAGGCACTTTTCAGATGTGATTGCCAGATAAAGCGAAGGGGAAGGGGAGAAAAAATGTTGAAAGTCGCACAAGGTTTGCAATTTTTGATAATTGATCGCCAAGTTTGGTGTCAAAAATACGTCTTCAAAACCAAACCAAGCTCTGTGATATCTTCCAAATTTGGCTAGAAACTGGCAAACGCGACAGATTATTACAAAGGAAAAGTATAGTTAGAATATGCCTGGCGAAAATTGTAAAACAGTTTTAGAAGGCGATTTTAATATAGATCTCAATTCCGAAGATGTGTTTTATGGAACAGGAAGACAAATATGGTACACTCATAGATTACGATACACTTTCCAAATGGTATTTATAAAGGTGAAGTATAGTTAGAATATGCTTGAGAAAGATTCTTAAACAGTTTTGGTGGGCATTTTTAATATAGATTTCAATTTTGAAGAAGGGTTTGTGAGCAAGAAAGACAAACACGGCACACTCATGAATTATGATGCACATTCCAAACAGTATTTAAAATGCTGAAGTATAGTTGGAATATGCTTGTAAAACAGTATGTATTGTAAAACAGTTTTAGTAGGTGATTTAATGATAGATTTAGAATCCAAAGATGTGTTTTATGGAGCAAGGAAAAAAAATACAGCACAATGAATAATGTTATCTTTTCAACTTAATGAAATAAGAAAGAAAACTAGGGAAGAAGCATGGACTATGATATGCTTTTAATACATAGCACTCAAGTGCGTATTTAAAATCTGTGTTTCAGATTTTAAATACGCACTGTGTTCTTAAGTGTTTCAGATTTTAACTTTAAAAAAAAATAATACAGCCAACTAGGAAAAATTCAAGCTTGTAATAGTCCTGTATTTACTTTGAACAAATAACTACATCTTACATTTTAGCAGTTTGTTGCTACGGCCCGGCAAGTAAGGCTAAATAGTAATTAAAAGGAACATTCAGATAAAAAATACGATTTTCGCCAGTTCTACAGGAACATTTTGACTGACAGTGACTTGACTTTGATTCACGGGGATTATGTAACTCACACGACATCACAAAAATTTGTCAACCCAGATGTCTTCTGACTTAAAACTCGGGGTGCAAAAAAGGAAAGTTGTTAAGAGCTGTAAAAAAGAATTCGTTTACATTATGGTCTATGGATAGAAATTCTTGAAAGTGCGCTATTGCATCGGCAGAAAACCGTCCGAATCTGTAGACCGTTAGATCGACAGCCGCGCAGTATGTCCGAACGCGGTACCTTCACACTTTGGCTATCGACCATACTCATTGTCTTAACACTAGTGTCTAAACGGCGCAGTCGATTGAGCTCAAATTGAGGTTGTATGTTATAGGTCACGGTCGCATGACCTGCGTAGATTTTGGTGTGTGTAGTGCTAATAATTTGTTCACAGGATTGCAAAAGTAATTCTTATGCATTTCGGCCTACGAATGCAAATCAATTAAAACGTACTAGTGTTTAAATGGTACATTCGAATAAGTTTAAAAAGGGTATGTATATTATAGATCGCCGTCACACAACCTGTATATCCGCCACTGGGTGTAATAAGCATCTTTATAACATAGTGAACTTTCTTGTATTACTTCAGTTTTAAAGTATTTCAAAGACTGAGATAACCATTCCCCTCTTCTTTGAAATACAAGAAATTCCCTTAAAAGTGCTCCTATGAGAACCCATGAATGACGACATGATCCATAGATTGAATACTATTGATTTATACGAAAGTTAATGCGAGTCATGGAACTGACTTCACGCTAGATATACACTTACAGAATTTAGAGTTATTTTTAGGTTAAAAATGCAAAATAAAATACCAGGAACCAAATAGCTGCCTGGTTTGTCGTTGCATTAGTGAGGTTCTTCGTATATGTATTATATTTCTAAAGATAGGTTTATATTTTTTAATTCTGACAAAAAAGATTGTACGGAAATCTATTTGGGCGGTCTATAAAAAGTCCTTTTCGTTTGCACATCACACCGTTGTAAAATCACAAAATAAAAATATCATTATGTTCAAAATAATTATACAAAATAAACGTCTCCTTTTAAAATAAAAAATACGGTGAAGGGGATGGCATACCGCCTCAAATACAGCACTTCTATTCTGATTGAAAAGCAATTCGTATCGTAAATTTATGGACGAGAAATTTTCGTGAGAAATATCGTGTGAGACAATTCTCTGTCTCGTCTAGCGTCTCGCCTTGCTAAATATTTCCTTTCTCGTCTCGCGTCTTGCCTCGAAAAATTTTCTCTGTTTCGTCTCGCGTTCTAGTCTCGCATGCTAAACAGGAACGCGACACGATGCGATATATCTCGTGTCCATCCCTAGTTGCAACTCTGCCGGATTAAAAGTGGCTAGAATCACAGCGAAAAATGGATAGAAATGGCTAAAAATTATTTGGAGCTGAGAGAAAAATAAATTACTAATAAACTAATTGCAAAAACAAAACAAAATTTTGATTTTGCCTCGTTTTGAACGTGTCCTTAAAGGAATAAATTGTAACATCAAGTCAAGGTGCCCTATTGTGTTCTCGACATCCAGACAGTCGTGTACGAAGTTTTGTTTCGCTGTCGCAGAATGTCTACGCTTTTAAAAAGACGTAGACCATCGTTTATACCATCATGTTTGCGCATGCGCATTATAAAATAAATTTAAATAACATTTAATGATGCAAATGGAGAACTACAGACACGAACAAGTGCAATGGACCTATGACTAACGACGTTTAAAATGGCTAGAAATGGCAGAAATAGCTTCAAACAGGAAGAATACGGCTTAATTCCTTAAGTTCTGATATTCTGATTGTCTGAGGTGGGTGATTAGATGGGATATTTCGGTGAAAGGTCTGGACATACAAAGTCAAATGTAAGTCATGTAATCGAAGAACCTTTCTGCGCTGTTATCTTTTGTCGCAAACATAGCCAGAAGTTTTTCTGGAGAAGTTGTGAAAGGCAGCGGTGCACCCTGGCACCGAATTGTAAAAAAATTTTGAGGGCGCTCGAATGATTCGTTGGGACGTGGGGGGGGGCGGCGTTAAAAAATACTAATCAATAGTTTAATAGTTTCCATAGAATCAGGATTTTTGTAATTACGTTCCAAAATGTGCATTTTTCATTATAATCATTATATTAAAAAATTATTTTTACATTTCAGAAAATCTGCATAATTGTTTCAAGTATCCTATCTTAATTTCAAATTAAATAAGTTTAAATGGAGCGCATAAAAATGTATATAATTTAATAGACATGAAAGAAATCATGTGTTTTTCGCATTTTTTTAAATTACGTTGATTATCAACTCGGGGTATCTAGTCCGAGGGGAGTGCTCTCCGTGGGTGTTTTTCTAAGGGGTCCTAAACTGTATTTACTCGAAGTTTCGGAGAAAATCCGGGAATCTCCGGAAGGCTAGGTAGGCGGATGCGACCTGAATTTAAACCAGGCACCTTCCGTTTACTAGTTGAGAGCACTATGTGCTCGGCCACTGCTGAGGCACATCAAGTTTTTTAACTTAATTTAAAAAAAAGGAAGAGGTTCTATGTTAAACGCGTATGATTTTTAAAAATAACTTTCACTTTCTTTGGTATAGTTTTGGATCAATATATTTTTAAAAAGGGTCAATTATCTTTTATTTCGCATTAGAAAATTTCACGATTGCAAAACTATAAAGTAACGAATCCGAGTATCCGGAAATAATCTTCAAGATGTTTCTTTATCCACTCATCTTGCTTAGCCCTAAAAACTAATAAAATTTTCTAACGGTCCCGCCACATTTCTGTCAATTCAACTCTGTTTAAACAGAAAGATTCGAAAATCGAGATTCAAAATAAACTCTAAATTTGCGCTTTCAGCTTAGATTTATCAAAAATTTATTATGGTTAATTTTTCTAGTCTTTTTTATACAAGCCCAGTAGTTGGTTAATTGTTGAAAACTTTTTACTATGGATAATAATACTTTCATCACGAAAAAGAGTTCGCTTAAATATTACGAATGATTTATCGAAGAATTGGTTATTACAAGTGTTTCAGGCTGCAAAAGGGAGAAAACGTGAGGAAAATGCAACCCCTACACATTTTTAGTTGATTTCCAACGATGTATCTAATCAGGGATTTATAAATACAGGGTGTGTCACAATTCTGTCCCGGGTTTGGAAGGCTTATAAAAAATAATATATTGCCGATACGGCAACAAAGTTATTTTACTGAAGAAAGGAAAACTACAAGTTTTGTTTCAACAAATCACGAGCTTCCTGTATCTCTAAATATATACATATAGAGTGTGTCACAATCCCCCCCCCCCCGGGTTTGGAAGGCTTATAAAATATATTACCAATACAGCATCAAAGTTGACTTTACGGGGAAAAGAAACATTACAAGTTTTGTTTTTCACAAATAACCAGCTTCCTCGTCGTTGAATAGGTCGAGGCTCTATCGACGACAATCGCCTTCATCCGTGCCACCACGCTCTCCAAACCATAAGTATGCGATTTTTTTATGGAGTTATAGAATAAATCATATGTTTTGTGCCCCCTGTGCATCATTTACGCCAAAGGATCACAATCGCATTCGCTACCATTGATCGCGACAAGTTAAAGCGAGTATGGGAGGGAAGAATTTGACTTTAGACTTGATAGCTGCCACATCCCGAAAGGTTCACATATTGAACATTTATGAAAAAAAAGCTTGTAGCATTCTTTATTCAATAAAGTTAACTTTGTTGCTGTATTGGTAATATATTTTTTAATAAGCTTTCCAAACTCGGGAGGGAATTGTGACACACCCTGAATATATGTCTGTTCTTCTGTCTATCCTCTGTAAAGTATTAAGATAAATTCTAATATTCTGCGGTTTCTTTAAAAAAAAACGAAAGGAAAATTAAAATTACAAAATATTTAATTTCATTTAAAAAATAATTGCTTGTGTGGAGGTCTCTTCACCCTCCTTCCCCCGCACTACGGGGTAACTTTCAACTGTGTGTTCGGGGGTTTCGGAGGCTTACTGTATGCCACTGCTAGGGGTGTAACCCTTGTGAGGAGCACTTTCCAAACATTGTGTTGAGGGGGCGCAAAATTCAAACCCTGCTAGAAGCAATCATGACACCTCAGCTACAATGCTGTTGCTCTTTCTTCTCAACCGAAAGCTGTCGACCACCTCAAGTTTGCGGTTTTCTTGACCCCTCCAGGAACTGAACAACCCACTGCAAGAAAGTCGCCCCCCCAGTCTCAAGGTCATCCTTTTATGGCTATTTTATCTGCTAATCATCTGCAAAGTAAAGAAATATTTCTTACTTCTAATTCATTTGAGACGATTACTTCTCACAAAAGCCTTTAAGTACTTTGTGAAAAAGCTCCGTATCCACAGTCTCTTGTCTTATCGAAAAATAGTAGCACCACACTCTTTGAGTTTCAACCAATATAGAAAAAAAAATATTTGACAGTAGAAAGATTGGAACGAAATTTTTGAGGGGGCTGAAGCCCCCGCAAGCCCCATTGAGTCGACGACTGTGGCTGTACATATATAAACTTAAATTCGGCTTGATGGAAAAATATTAAAACTCATGCTAAAATTACCCGGGGAATGATATATCCCGATATCCTCAACCCCGGCTTCGTGTGTTCTTACGTCGTCGGTCTTCTGTCAAATGAATTTATATATTTAAAAGGGGACAATGTGATCATGCTTTCCTCATGCTCATGACTAAAAACTCATCGTGGTCAGGATGCACGAACTGCTTGTTGTACAAAATTTCTTCGGATGACAATAAATCAAATAGTACAAATTGACATAGTTTCTATAAAACTAGTCGCAGAATTTGAATACGATTCACATTAGTTTTGCTTTACGATCGCTACATATCGCTTTACGATTTCACATTAGTTCTGTCGCGGTATGTTGGAACATTCAATAATTAAGAATACAGTGTTCAAATGCTAGTGCACCTCAAAGATTAACGTACAGACCGCAATGTATAAGAATACTTTTTTGTGACATGAAAAAACTGTGAATCCTACACTTACGAGAATCTAAACAGGTTGTAAAACGGAGACCTACAATATACATACTGAATTTGAACTTATACGAATGCACCATTTAGACACTAGTACACCTTAAATTATTTGTGTCTATAGACCATAATAATGTATAAGAATCCCGTTTTGCAACCCTGTTAACAAACTATAAGCTGTGCACACACCAAAATATTTGCCGGTCATGTGCCTGAGATCTATAATATACATACTGAATTTTCGCTTAATCAAATACACCGTTTAGAACTAACGTTAAGACAATGAGTATGGTAGACAGCCAAAGTGTACTGGTCCCGCGTTGGGGCATACTGCGTGGCAGTCGATCAAAGGATCTAGAGATTCAGGCGGTTTTATGTGCATGCAGATACAAAGTAAATACGCGTTAGAACCCCTTAAAAAGGTCCTCCGCCCAAGTCCCCTCTCCCGTGGGTAGATGCCCTTCGTGTAGGCTTGCCATAACACAAAATAGTGAAATACTCAATAGACGCTAGCGCACTTTCAGGAACTCCCGCCCAGTGTATTAAATTCTTTTTGCAGCCTTGTAAAAAACTACACATCCTGTACACGCGAAAATCAATATGGGTGGTCTATAATATATATACAAAATTTCAGCTCAATCAAATGCACTGTTTAGGAGCTATCGTGTTTGCTTACGTACACAAATCCATCACCGCAAAAACAACATAAATGAATTAATGTCCGAAAACGTGTAAATACATGAAAATCTTAAAAGTCGAATATTTTCATGATTACAATACTTTCCATATATTTTCGGAAAGTAAAAATGCGATAGATTTAAAGATGAGGATCATTGACACATGAGAGAAATGACAAAATAGTATTCCGAAAATCAGTCATCACATTTGCGTAATAGCAATATATATTTTTTTTATCGTAGCAGTTTCATAGTTTTGCACCATTTTATTCTTTATTGGACCTTTAACTATAACCCTTTTGAGCAGTATGGCTAACGGAATGTATGGGTACATCCACGCGCCACTGTAGCGTACGCAGACTTCCATCAAGGGGAGGGGGAGGGAAGACATAATTTGCATGCACATTAAGAAAGTACTATCTCCGCACTCAACATCATTTCCCCCCTTTCTTCAAAAAAGAAATGGTATGCAAAAAACATAAAAGTAATGGATGATTGGTACATAATTTGAGTTCATGAGATCAATGATGTTACATATGATGTTACATAACACGTAAAACAGTATGTCTTTTCAAATTTATTAACATTCCTGATAGCCCTAGATCAGTGATTCCAGATTTCTTTCCACTATCTTGCGACAGTGCAGAGAGTAGTTTCTTTGGAAGGAGCTATGCATTAGAGTTGTGTATAAATAAACGTAATTTTCGCAAGGCATAAAAATCTAAATGCTTATGAGGTCGCATCGTGGCCAAGTGAATAAAACATTGAGTATGGTGGATTGCTAAACTATTAAAGTCCAGGCTTCCAGCCAACTGCGTCTATCTAACGGTCTGAAGTTTTGGGCGATTTTTGCCAGATGTTACACGAATATGCTTTGAATTTCTGAAAAAGACCTCGCCCAAGGCAACGCCCGCCCCCCCGCTAAGCAGATTTGCCTCAGCAAAATACTCACATACACATTAATGCTAACACTGACTGATCTAAAAATTTCGGTGTTAGGAGGATACGTACCCTTAGCTAAGCCCTTAACTCACACTTCCTTAAAAAAAATTAATTAAATAGACCTACAATTTAACCTTTCCAGGGGCGGTGTCAACATCGGTATGTCACTTTTTTACATTTCTTTAAAGTAAAGAAAGAACAACTACTAATTATTTTAACTTTTAAAATTATTAGGTCGGTGCATAATTATCAGGCGTTTTTCCCTTTCCCATCGGCCAAAAGTACCTGGTCGTCAAAATCCGATGGTCGACCTCGTCCTGGCTTATCTTCCAAGCTAATGTCACCAGACTTGAAACGGGCAAACCACCCTGCATCGAAAGCTGGGATTGTTTTGCCAAATGGAGAAAGAGGGAAACGCTTGATAATTATATATATGCACCAATCTAATATTAATTAAACGTTCTACTGTTTAACACACCTCCTATTGCTAACAGTTGACAGGACTAGAGTTTAAGGCTGTTCTTCGAAAAAAAGAACTCTGTTTTTAGTCTTGGTACACAAATTGAAATAAACTAATAGCACCATGGTCTCCAAAAAATTCCAGATGGTTCTTCATAAGCTGTTTTATACACTACGATAAGCGAAAATGCTGTGGCTTTTGTGAAATTTTCAGGAAAAATTATTAAACATGGATCTGAGCTGCAAGATTTTTTCGAAGCGTGACACGCTTTGCGAAAATTCCCGATTTTTAAGAATTTTTTCTAAAAGTTTTGAAACTGATACAGATTGGCCTGGCTTCGCAGTATGTAATCCAGCTTGTAAAGAGACAGTTTCAAAATTTTGAAGTACCTGACATAATTAGTTCATTTGTAATTATGTACCAAAATCACATGATTTTTTCGAATAACACCGTTAAAAGCGTTTTGTGTTTAAAAAAAGATTTTTTTCTGTTGTTTTGTATTGTGGCGAAATTACGCAAGGGCTATCTGCCAAAGAGAGGGGGTGCCTTGGTCGAAGGACATTTTAAAGGGTTCTAACGCGTATTCACGCTGTAACTGAAGAAAAGCGACCAAAACTCAACACTGTTAGATTGACAGCCGCAGAATAGGACAAAACGCTGGACATTCACACTTTAAACATTTTTTTTTTTTAATATTGTAAAAAAGTGACATGCTGAAACTGACTGTGTCCACAAAAGGTTATATTTTTATTAAAAAATAAAAGGAAATACAATGAAAGTACGAAAAATTATCTTTGACCCCCAATACTTCAATAAAATAATCTAGCTAAAGTAGCAGCTTTAAAAAAAATGAAAAAAAATCCTCTTCAATATACATTGTCAGCGATCCAGAGTGGGGGGAGGGATACAGGAACACGTACTACCTGTAAATTACGGTGTAGAATATTGACTTCGTTTTTAAATTCAAGTGAATTTATTTACCAGAAATATGAGTCAAATGTTTTGTGCCACCTCCAGAATTTTTTCTGGATCCACCACTGTCAGTATCTACCCTGCTCATTTTAAATTAAATTCAAAATGTGCAAGTTAAAGGGTTATTTGGGAGCGCCCATTATTGTTGGGGGCCCAGGCAATTGCCCCGAATGCCATGCTGGAAATCAGTCCTTGCATGTATCCTGTGTTTTATGTACGGAACACGAGTCCAGGTGGTGAACCCACTCAATACTTTTACCTTTCATTCACCCTCCTCTCTTCGAAAAGCCGATGATTCGGATCAAAATTTTTAGGTTACTCGAACGGTTAGATTTTATACCGTATTTAAATATATTGGAACAATTTGTTATATTTTGTAACGGATTGTGTCAATATGAATGGCATTTCGTTATTGCGTTATAACGGTATGAAGATGTCGTTCTGATCCTTTAACGTTATGGTCTCATACCGTATTTAAATTGTTATTGAACGAAAGGTTATATTCTAACTAATTGATACTGTATCATTATCAAATAGTTATGTAAGTTTAACGTTATAAACTAAACGGTTAACATGATTAACCCAATGCATTCTGTTACTGTTCTTAGAGTTATTATGTATAGCACAGAAAAGAATAACGTTATAATAAGTGTACGTTGAATATCGTTATTAAATATAACGTTATTCCCCGAGTAGTTTTGGGTCAAGTAACCGAATACTGATTTCTCAAATCATTAACGTTATTGATTATAACGTTATTTCGTGAAGAACGATTTGAAAGTTACGGTATGAATAACGTTATTTGGCTTGTGAATAACGTTATGATTTGTAACGAATAACGAATTGGTTATAACGCGCATTACGTTAAGTTACGGATCCCTGGTTTTGAGGGACTGTTAATATTATCCCTCGAATATTTCCATTGAATTTGAAATCACAATCCAAGCATTTTCACATATGCCCGTAGAAAATAAAGAATTTATACCTTTTAATTCTAATAAAAGGAAGACCCTATGAAAAACCATAGGCGAGCGTGAGTGAAAGCGTTAGGGGCACATATTGAATTTAAGAGCAGAAAAGGGAAGTTCCTATTGAATTTCCAAACAAATGATGAAAATCACAAGATTTTGAGACAAAGATTAATTTTTATTTTATGCTTTTTAGAGCTTCCGAATAAAAAGCCTCTAGTGTTAATTTTTTTAACTTAAATTTTAAACTAACTGGTATTCCATCATATAGGAGCTGCAGAAGTCTATTATAAGAATTACAAGATAGTTTAAGTTAGTAAATTGAGAGGCAGGTTGTATAATAGATGGCATTTTCAATTTCCTCCATCGCCTCCAGATGTTTCGATTTTGTCTGTAATATAATTTAGGTTCTAATTGAGAGATGATGGAAAATTCTAATTACTGGTTCTTTTTTAAAGAAAATTTTTGACCACCGTCTAAAGGATTTGTGGATTCTCAAACTTGCCTGTTGTACGTACTCAATGGACCTTGTTCGAACTAGGATAGAATAAGTTGAAACATGGATGACATTTTCGTGCTTCCATACACCAATTAAAAAAATTAGACTACAGAACTAAACAGGTGGTCCAGATTCCCAATCATCTTTACGTCCGCTCGATATCAAACTTCCTCCTCTGTTGATTTCAGTGGGAAAATTGAGCATTCTATCTCCTTTACAGGAATAATTCGAGAAAATAAAGGTTTTAAAAAACACTCACATCATATGTTCTTTTGACTGAAGAGCTGTTACTGAAAATCGTAATAACAAAACAGTCGCCTGTGTTACAGTAATGGCCAATCCTCCAGTCTTAGGACAGAACAAGGATTCTCCAAACTGGAGATTAATATTTGGTCACCTAAGCTGTCCGCAGCTAATACATCTTTGTATCTTCGTATGGGATTTCAGCAAAGAATTCGCATTGTGATTAAGATAGGAACAAATCCATCAAGGACAGCATGTATTTTATCATTTTCATTCCACAAAATAATAATTTTTGAAACTAACAGCAAAAATTACTTTTAAAAGAGGGGTAAAAAGTTATTAAAAGAAAATAAGAGTATTTTTTTTTCTCTTGTATGTGAGTCATTGAAACATGACATCTGTCTTAAGATAGTCAGTAATCTATCAAATCCAAGACATTCGTGACGTGAGGAATGAATTTTTAACGCGTTTGAAGAAGCAAGGGAATGAAAGCTGTTGGTCTTCAATTAATAATTAAACACCGACTTCATCAATAATTTCAAAAACATCGAGTTTATTAATAGCAAAAATACAATCACAAAGAAATGCTTTCCCAACAAAAATAAACCACATTCCAAGCTGAATGCCGTCTTAAGCTATAATGGAAGCTCAAAGTTAAATTTATTTTTAAAATTGCGAGGGGATGCACGTTCATCAGGTAATGTGTGCTTTGAAAATAAATGCTTAAATATTGAATAAAACATTTTTAAAGATTCAAGGTCCTCAAATATACGCCCCCCCCCCCTCCCCTCCGAATTGCATATCTTTTAACTGCTGCAGTACTTTACAACTGGCAAAATCGATCTACTTTTCCAATGTTTCTTTATATTAATTGCAATATATCACTCCTAAGATACTGATAAATGATGCCTGCCTAACAGAAACATGCTTAACCCTTTGAGGCGCAACCCTTTCCCAATGCTGAAAAAAGGTCAGCCGTTGCCATCGCTCGACTTAACTACCAACAAGATGGCGGACGATCGAAACGTTCATCGCGTGCCACACATCTAGAGACCCTTTTTTTGACGCAGCTGGCTGTGCCGGCACAGACAGCTGCGTCAAAAAAGGGCCTCTAGATCTGTGGCACGCGATGAACGTTTCAATCGTCCGCCATCTTGCTGGTAGTTAAGTCGAGTGATGGCAACGGCTGTCCTTTTTTCAGCATTGGGGCAATCTATCCAGCTGTTCTCGCATTCTTCCATTTTTCAGCAGGATGTCAGTGCTGTTTAAAAATAACAGTGACCATTTTTTTTTACGGGAAATGACGTTCTAAAAAGTAAAGGATTCTCGTGGAGCTATATCACCCGCAACTATTTTTATAGAAATCAAATCTATTCTTCGTGACTGGCAACAGTCAGAACGTCAGAGTTTGGTGTTTCCACAGCGGGAACACTGCGCGTTAAAGGGTTAATACAGCTTCTTTCCATTGAGCAACTTTCAATTTTGAATCAGACTCAGCTCGGAGGGTGGTTTGACTTTTAGCAAGTGTTTACGAAGGGAATGCATTCTTTGGGAGTCACCTTTTCCAGCTCACAGAGCAAAGAACCTAGAATGTGGGCAGTCAAACCGGCTCTAGTTTGATGGCCTTCTGTTTATTTACAAAATCGGTTGCATGATGTATCTCTTCTGAGGTTTTATTCAAGTTGCTAAGTTTAATTTAGATTTCCTATTTTCATACGATCATATCAAATCCAAGACACTGGCGTAACTAGCCTGATTTTTTAGGGCGGGCTACAGCCCCCTTTTACCTTCGCGTTAGTATGTCACATGTAAGTTAGTAAATTTTTATTAATTAGTAATAGTTTTTTATTATACTTCCCGCAGTGGCAGGCTCTTAGTCGGTGTGTGTGTACAATTCTGGGGGCAGTGCCCCCCCCCACCAAAAAAATTGCCTCCACTGTCAAAACCCCTTTGGAACCTCCCCTTTCGTGAAAAATTTTCCCTACTTCCAAATTTGCAAAATAGACAGACAATAAATTTGAAAAAAGTAAAAAGGCTGAAGTTAAAGTCAATTTCAAAAGTTAAGAGATTTTTTTCAAAGTTCTTAAATCCTGCTTTACATTCATTGAAGTATACACGAAAAGTGTGTATTTTCAACATTAAACCATGTTTTAAAACCCCAATGATTATTGATCTGACATGATCGAAAAGAAGAATTGTCTTACTTGCATTTAATCAAGAGACTGTATAAAACCTGATCCTTTCTGCTATCGTAGCCCGGTTTGCCAACATGCGCAAACAAACGTTCTCGATACCTGCTGCAGTACCTCGTATTTGCGTATCTAGCATTGAACAAACAAAAATTATTATAAATTACTTATTGGATGTTTAATACATTTTTACTTGTGAAATATCGAATTTAGATTTAGAACAAAGGAAGTATTTTCAGGAACATACTTAAAGAAAAAGAAAAAAAATCGCATTTTCAAAATAATAATAATAAATAAATAAGACTGGGGAAAAATAATGTGCGGCATTACTTACCGCAGCGGTAATTAAAAGGTAGTTTAGTTCTATTTTGTCTACTAAGTTAAATATTAGATCCAAGGGAAAGTTCTCTCAGTTTTCCGTATGTTAATATTTTACCTAGCCAAAACTATTGAAGCTAATAATACGAAATTTGGTATGTATGTGATTTTTTAGAGTAGGTGCTAGATTGGAGAGCATTTTGCAAAATTCGCAAGTTACGGGGGATAGGAGGCCAAAACGTCTTTTTCACATTTCATATATCTTGCGTGATCTCAAAGAAGAAAAGAGATATCCGTGAAATTCGTCCTATAAAATACAACACTCACGAATACCTAAAAATTGGTTTTAGAGCATTTCGAATATAATCCTCCAAGTAGGGTAGACGTGAAAAAGGGTAAAGAGAGAGGGTGGCCATTTTCCCCGAAAGAAAAAAAATATCTATAAAATTTAACAAATATGACGAGTCGTAGGCACAATTTGTTTGTAATTCACTTCTTATTTACAATTTATTTGTTTGAATTTTATGTAAAAAAAATTACTTTCGCATACACCTAATAGTTATAAAATTAAATGAAGAACGAAATTCAATTAAAAATTTATAGTGGTGGCAAAAAGTCCTGAACACATTTAATATATTTACCTATTTTGTGGTTGACTGAATTTTTCACTATGGAATTACCGTAATTTCTTAACTATTGTTAGTGATTTTAATTTGTCCCACAAGGTTGAAAAGTGGTTATGATTTAAGTTGACCTGTCTGTCCGTCCGTGCTCTAATTGCCGTAAAAACAGAGTGTGTTTTCTGTCCGTCCGTGCTCTAATTGCCGTAAAAACAGAGTGTGTTTACACGTTTTTAGAATGATTTCAAGGCTTTATAACTGATGTTTAAAATTTTAAACTATAATATATAATGATGTTTAAAATAATATCGACCATAAAGCAGGGGTCGATAATAATTTTTAATAATTGCGCAAGCAAATATTCTCGATACCTCCTGCAGTACATCGTATTTCCGTATCTAGCATTGAACAAACAAAAATTATTGACCCCTGCTTTGTGGTCTATTAATTTTTTCCAGGGTCCCATTTTCGTGAAAGCTGTTTATTTTTTGTGAATTTAATATCTATTTTTGTGAAATTCAATATCTATTTTTGTGAATTTCAACATCTATTTTTGGGAATTTCAACGACTATTTTTGGGAATTTTCTCAACAGTTTTTTGTGAAAGTCCCTTTTTTCTTAAAATAATTTACAAAACAAATTAAAATATAATTTAAAATGCCAATGAAGAGTTGTTTCAATCGATTGTACTTTTGCGAAGGGGCTTAGAACCCGCATAATTTTGCATGGGACCCTATACTATTTTTTTATGATTTGTCGGATAGCCATTTTTCTGCACAATAAGCCTACATCGCGATTTCCATGATAGATGGGCGTTTATAAAATTCCAGGGAGTATTGATTTCCATTCCTTCTAGCATAACTGTCCCAGGGGCACTATTCTGGCTACGGACCTTTTTGACACAAAAGTCTGGAAATCTGACTTGGTTTTAAAGTGCTCTTTTTCTCAGAATAATTTTGAATGTTTATATATTTTTACCAACTAAAGACAGCGATTTTTACGTTTTTTACATTTTAGACCAAGCCTGTACATTTACTTTTAGATGGTAAGTTTAATGGTAAGTCTAAATATAAAATTAAAACCAGTCAATTTTTACTTAACCACTCTTTTTTCTTTAATCAGTCAACTTGGTTAAAAAATTTGATCATGGGAGAAAAATCATAGTTGTTTAACTTTTATTATATCAAAACATTTTGAAGCATTACTGTTAGTTGCTGTAATTAAGCAGTAGAAATTTTAACATATTCTTATAACATGTTATTCTTAGAAAAAAGAGCTTAAAAATAGCAGATTTTATTTGAACAAGATAAGCCAGTTACACTACCTTCAAAACTTCTTAAATTCTTAATTCTAATAGCTTAGGCTTAAAAAAAATCTTTTTGTGAGGGGAGGGGGAGGAAGAAAGCATTTCTTAGGAACGTTCTTTTTAATAATAAATTTAAATTTAAAATATAAAAATTACTGATTACTCTTTTGTCTAATGTTCGAAAGAAAGCACAAAAACACACGGCATTCGTGATTTGAATGGCAGATCGTGCGTTCGATATCTTCTCAGCTTTTGATGAGGGCTAAGCAAATATATATGTTACGGCCAAAGCCCGAAGTTCGACCAGTCGCGATTTGGCTGGCCGATTCGCGTTTTGGCCAAAGGCCGAAGTACTTGCAATTAATATTGTATGTTCTACTTTGGCTGGCCATTTCGCGAAGTGGCTGGGAATATTTGGCCAAAGCCCGAAGTGATAATGGTAGACTGAGCGGTATCTATTTGCCTTTGCAAAATGTTTCATATTTTTTGAAGCGATATTTCGGGAGACAATGTGATCTGGGATCTTTAGCATTAGGTCTATGGAGCAGAAAAAGACTAAGGATACCCCTTAAAGGTAGTTGAAAAATGGGGTACTCAACTTGCCTTTGTATTCTTACAAGTTACGCAGTGCATTTGCTCAAGATCTAATTCGTCATTTTGAAGGGCGCAAATCCAATATTCTTCGAGCTATCTCGTTGTTTCCGCATATACGCTCACTGAATAATTTCTAGTATGGCTTTAATATGAGAACAGAATAACACGAGATCATATTTTTATATATTACAAGCTTATTTTTAACTCAGAGATGTCACTTATATTCGAACTCGTTTCTAAAACAATTGTACTTAAAAAAAAAAAAAGAAAAGAGGAAAAAAACAGTACACAGAAGTACTCATTTTTAAATACTTTATTTTTAACAGTGTGTAAAACAATCTGATCTTGATTTCTTTTTTCCCAATTTGGTCGATCGTCCCAAGCCACTGACCGAATCGGCCGGCCAAAGCCCGAAATCAAGAAAAGATCGGACATTGGCCGGTAAGTTGACAGCAACGTTGGCCAGAACGCGAAGTTCGCGAACAGGTCGATTTCGGGCTTTGGCCGTACCATATACATACAGGGTCTGGCTGTAACATTTTTTGTGCCCAAGGTAGTTTTCCACTTTTATGCCTTTCTATATCTCTGTACTAAATTTTTTGGCCTGTTTCTGCATGTATTGTGCCCAGGGCACGAGCCCCAAGTGCCCGTGTGGTAGTCAGGGCCTGCATATATATAGTTATACAGAGTGCCCACCAAAGCCCGCTGTCACTGCAATAATTTCAGAACGGCAAGAGCTGAAAGTCATAAAAATAGGGTCTAGGTACAGTAAAGTTGCCGTGCGCTACTCAAGGAAGCCGCTTACAGCGACACTTGTTAGAGATAAATTTGGACATAACATTCTTATTTCAAAAAAATATCCGAGATACATGAAAAAAGTCGTCTGCAAAATTGTTCAACATTATCTATTTAGTAAGAAAAGACACCTTAATTTGCCAACCAAATAAGTTTTATCTTCGAAATTAGCCCCTCCCCCTCAAAAAATAAATAAATAAATAAAAATATGTATCTGTAACTGCCATTTTATCTACCGAGTGCCTAAATCCTAATCCAAAGATCTTCACCAGCAGTATACAAAAATATGATTTCTCTCAAACTTTTAATGACCGCACAGATGATTTCCGGACCCACAACTTCCTTTCGGAACAACCTTCCTATTGCTAGTCCCGTATATTTAGTCAGTCTTCTACTTCTAGCAGTGATGTAAATGTAGATGACTATGCATGTCTTTCGTTTCTCTTGATGAAACCTCGCTCTCTTCCGCTATTCCAATGGAAGTCCGTTCGTCCGTTCACATATCTTCTCTCGGTCAGCAAGAGAAAAAAAAAAGTAAAAAGATGGACCCGCGATGGGATTTTCCTTGACCTCTGGGCTTCAGCCTCAGTACGGGAAGGCTCACACCAATTAGCTTCTTCATCATTCCCATCAAGTTATGCTGGCAGTGGAACAGCTAGCTAGAACTTTACAATATGATCTTTTGCTTTTTTTTTTCAACTTTTCACATTGATGAATTTTTTGGCGTAGCTGTTTAATTTTTACCACTTATCGCGGGAAAAGTTAAAAATTTTTCTAGGGTGGGCTAATTGTGATCATAGGGTGGGCTAAGTCCCCCCTACCCCCCCCTTTGTTATGTCAATGATCCAAGACAAAATGCATATCAGACAGCTGGAACACACTAGAGATGGGGAAAAGCGTTATTTTCAAAGAACAGTTGTTCACTGTTCCCGTTCTTTTTTAAAGAACAGTTCTTTTTCCTGTTCTTTTGAGAACAGGTTCTCTGATTTATCGTAGCTTTATTATGACTATTTTATTCAATTTAAAAATGAAAATATACGTCCTTTTTAACATGTATTATGCAGTAATACAATTGCAAAATGTTTAAAAAAACTTTGCAACCAACATACTGGCTTTCTTTAATCAAGTATATTAACAGTAATTTTTGGTAAAAATATTTTAATTATATTAACGTTCTATAATATAGTGTTAAATATGCACATATTTCTAAAATCAAAAAAATTTCTGTGCTTTTTATTAACTTTTGTTATCCTTACTCATCGCATGTATGTAAAAAGAAATGGAAAAACTTCAATTCTAGAGAGAATTATTTAGGCCAGGCCTAATTTTCGATTACTTACCTGAGTGATACAATATTGCTTACATGAGTAAACAATATTTGAGTATGACAGCTCCTAAAATGGCATAATATTCATAACTGTTTATTTTGATTAGACTATATTGCACAAAGCTTTGGAAGCAGCGGAATCAATAACTTTAAAATCCGTCCAAACAAAAGATTATTTTTCTATCCACGAGGAAAAACTATACAAACATAAGCATAACTAAGAGTTGTACCAGTAACAGCGCAAAGGAAGGATCTGTTTCAACTAATCCTTGAACGGTCTGATACAATATGCCACGTGACTGCATACCCTTTTGTTTTAG
Organism: Cheiracanthium punctorium; assembly: GCA_038373885.1. NCBI lineage: Eukaryota > Metazoa > Arthropoda > Arachnida > Araneae > Cheiracanthiidae > Cheiracanthium > Cheiracanthium punctorium. Next base: position 24,419 of record JAWZYV010011634.1, read on the forward strand.
TTTTTTCTTCTTCAGCACTACTGCAGTAAAAGAGCCGACGCACAAGAGGAGCGACCGCTGAAGCTGACAATCTGCGATGAAATCCGCCACTCCCTCCTTTCCTAGCCTTATTCCCAGTCCACACTATAAATTTCATGATAAAGCGAAAGTAACGCAAGACTTTGACCCTGGATAATCTGCCAGGGGGTCGTCGGGAAGTACATTACCTCGGGCACATAATATCCACATTATCACAATGCACCTAAGTAACGCAAGCTTTGACCCTATAGTCGTAACTCTTGGAGGATTGGGAGGGGGGGGGGTTCTAGAAGTTTTTTTCGGACTTTCAAACATTTTAATACAAAAATAATAATGATAAAAAAATCAAAATATTATAAGAGTGTTCACTATAACGAAAGCTGGAGAGAGAGCACCCCCTTCAAGGCCGTACCCAGGGCATCTGGTCCCCCTCCCCCCGAAATTTAAAATTTTGTTAACAAAATAATAAAGTCTTTGTGAAAAATTCAGCCTTTTTCTTTCGCTTGGTCCCCCTCCGAAATTTTTGTCTGGATAAATTTATTTCTGGATACGGCCCTGACTCCTTGTCCCCTATCTAAGCACTCATGCAAGACCTTACCCAAGGGGGTGAATCAGGAAGTCTGCCCCCCCCCAATTTAAAATGTTGTTAACAAAATAAAAATGATGAAGTCGTTTGCTGAAAAATTCAGCTTTTTTCACCGTTCGCTCCGCCTCTTAAAAAATATATATTGTTCCAAATCTAGCTCCAAGAGGTTATGGATCTGGCTCGGGTTAAAAAAAAAATCCTTCTTTGGCTACAACTACAAATAAAAATATATGTATCGGGCTCCAGATTAAAAGATATTGCTTTGGTACCAACGACAAACATTTTTAGCTCTAATTCAAAATATTAAATAAGTCCATCTCAAGTTAAAAAAAAAAAAAAAATCCTTGTGTTGCCTTCAGGTTAAAAATACACGGCGTGGACCTGCCCATTTCCAATGGGGGAGCCCACAAAATAGTCGATACGCTCTTAGAGCTTAAAAAAGAAAAGAAAAAATGTACAGTTTCAGCTTTAAAAGTACATGCTCCAACTTAAAAATTAAAGACATTCCGTTTAAAAAGCTGTAAGTATCAGGCTCAGTATTGCTCCGACTCGGATTTAAGAAAATGAATACGACTTTGGCATATAAAATTACATGGCTCCGAAAATCCAACTTAAATGGCTTCAGACCTGGGCCATACCCAGACAAAAATTTCAGGATATATCCCACACACCCAATTTTCAACTTATGTAGCAAGATTTTTAGATTTTTTTAACTATTGCGAAAGCATTTCGTTCATTTATACATCACTGCAATTCATACCCCTCACCATCCCCCCCCCCAAAAAAAAAAATTAAATTCTGGCTACGTCCCTGTATAAATACACCATATACATATAACGTAATAACGTCGAGGGAGAGACGTCCAAACCCATAGGACCCCCCCCCCTTTCTAAGTACGGCCTTACTTCTGACTCCAAGTCTACAACTTAGATCCTGTATTCAGCTCAGAACGGAATTAAAGCAAAAGAACAGATCAAAAGAACACCTTTCACCCAGTTCAACAAAGAACACTTCGTTTACTACGTTCCCAAAAGAACACCAGCTCTCTCCGTTCCTCGAAAAAACACCTAGCTCTCCGTTCTTTCTCCGTTCCGCGAAAGAACGCTGAACTAGGTGTTCCAGCTCACTCATAGCCCCAGCCGTGATCAAAGAACTGGTTCTTTTTCAGCTAATAGGAGAGGTCTCCTCGGAACAGGTTCTTTTCAGCCAAAAGGTCCCTGGCTGAGAGCGTATGAAGGGAAGGCGCGTTTTATATGGAGATAGTGTAATGCTTATATTATTGTTTGACGTTGATAAAATATTTTTTTTCGATTTGTTTGTGTTTCAGACTATCATTTTCTTTATTATTAAATTTTTTACTTTGATTGAAATTGAGTAGTTTGGCTGGAATAATAAAAATTGACGAATTGTAATCCTGTGAGTGCATTTCGTATTGAACATATAAGAAAGCTTCTTATTCTTTGCCCGGGTCCACTTTAAAATTATGGTAGGTTGGGTTGAAAGTTTTATCCCCCTCCCCCCCAGATAATCGTCTTCGTTATCATTATTTCTCAAAATAACTAAGATTCCACAATTAAAATTTGATAAAGCTAAAATTGTGAACTTCTGTCCCCACCATCAGATACGTAGCCAATGGGGGGAGGGGGGTGTCTGCCCCCCCAGAATTTAAATTTTTCTCAGCAAAAAAATATTAATCGTGCCTTTCAATGAGAAATTTCACCTTTAAGGCATTTTCCAAAATTTCTTTTTTCAACACGCTTGCCTGCCATAAAATTTTGAATCGTCGGACCTTAATGAACTGAGAACATGTTTTTGCCGTGATCACTGAACAGGGTGTTCCCGTTCTTTCTTGAGAACAGGTTCAAAAGAACAGGGTGTTCATTCTTTCCCCATCTCTAGTCCCCACCATCAAATACGTAGCCAAGGTGTGAACAGGAGAGGGTGTAGGAGGGGTCTGGTTCCCCAGAATTTAATTTTTTTTTAGCAAAAAAATATTAATCACGCCTTTTAATGAGAAATTTCACCTTTAAGGCATTTTCCAAAATTTATTTTTAAAACGATCTTGCCTGCCCTAAAATTTTGAAGTGTCGGACCTTAATGAACTGAGAACATGTTTTTGCCGTGATCACTGAACAGAGTGTTCCCGTTCTTTCTTGAGAACAGGTTCAAAAGAACAGGATGTTCATTCTTTCCCCATCTCTAGAACACACGTCTAAATAAAGATCCAAAGTATTAAAGGCGATCAGTAAGAAAATATGATAAAGTAATTCATGAAATGTTATTTTGGAAAGTTTTATTTTAAGGCATTCTATACCTCATTCATAGACTGAAAAGGTTATATAAACGTGCATAAGTGAAAAAGAATATTGATACACCTCCACAGAACTGACGGGAGGAGAAAAATGTTTCAGGCTTTTACATTAGAGGAAAAAGCAAAGAAACAAATCTTGTTATATGTGCTAATATGCTACTACAAAATCTAAACAGTTTTTGATTAGTTTCTTTTGCCACCGTAATCTGCACTGAGATGATAAAATTAAATGAACTTTTCTCCAAAACGTTATATTCTATTACATTATCGTTGATGAAACTTTTTTTATTTCTCAGAAACCTTATTAAATTTATTTGTGGTATAGGAAACAATCAGCTTCAGCTTAATTCTTGACTATCCCTTTATTTTAACCACATAATTTGTTCACACAATAATTTTTTAAAGATACAAAGTAAACCTAATAAAACACTACGCTCAAAATGGTGCATCGCTAGCTTTAATCAAGGACGTCGCACATCGCTTATATACTAAAGTATAAGATTTCCTTATTTAGGTAACAGTTCGTAGTAAAAAAAAAAGTTTGAATCTTTTTTAAAATAAATAAATGAATAAATAAATCCCACATTTTGTATGCTTATTTTTCGTTTCCAAATCAGAATCTGAAAGAGTCATTTGCTGTCATTGGAAGATTGGCATCGTGTAGTGTATTCATTCTAAGACCATTGATTAAAGTCGTTTCAAAGAACAAGTAACTCAAATCAGTTGTGATGAACAAAAGATGCTCCAAGCCTGCCTTGTATTTTTCCTAAAAATTAATCTGAGCAGATTTTGTCCCCCCGCCTAGAACCCTTTGGCTAGTAAGACTCTACGCAAATCATTTGACATTTAGACTCAGTAGGTGTTCACCTACACAGTCCGTGGAAACATAATGTTGTATTAAATTCGACAAAATTTTGTGGAGTTCAAATTTTGACAATCTATTCAGAAAAACGCACCGGTGAAAAGAAGATCCTAGATAGACGAGTTAATTCTAACGATAATATATCATAGGATGACTCAGGTACAGAAATTCTATCAGCTCTACGATCCCACATCTTTCCAAGTTAAAATTACTTTATCAACGAGAGTAAAAAAAAAAAAAAAGATTCCATGAATCGATATGTCTTGTTAAACTAACTCACCTGCTGCGTACTAGCCCGACACTTGCGCTGCTGGAGTCAGGCTTATTTTCAGAGTTGGAATTGGAGGACGATCTCGATGACGAGAAGCTCCTCTCGGAAGGCCTCGGAGGGGGTGGCTTGTTCAGAATGTTTGCTACGACGTCTAACCTCTGACTCTGGGCTGGTGTGGCTCGGGACCTCGATCTGGAGGTGGAAGCAGCCGTAGAAGGTTTGGGTGCCCGTGTAGTGGTTGATGTGCTGGTAGATCCTACGGAACCGAACCTCGGACGTCCGGCAAATCTAATAGAAAGAATGAACGTGAGTCTACTAGCGGCGTGACAAGACAAGTAAATTATGATGAATTCATCGAGCGCAAAGTACCAATATAGCACAAACTTGAAAGCACTTCCCGAAAGCGTAAAGAGGGAGCGTTGAGGGGTTTTTGTGATCAGAGCCTTATTATCGTATGGGCAAATCGGGAGTTTGCCCAGGACCCCCGGGCTCGAAAGGGCCCCAATTTCAAATATTGTTCCGAAATATATTTTTTATAACAAAATTTTATGAAAAATAAAACAAATTTCATAGATTGGGGGCCCCTAAATTCGTAAATGCCCGGGCCCCTTTGGGTCATAATCAGGCTCTGTTTGTGATTGTCTAAACGAGGGAAAGAACAGTTTTAAAAAGTGGTTACGGCATTCGTTAATTAACACCTGAAAGAAATGTTGCAACCGAACCATCGACTGATGTCTTAGAATTCGGGGAGAATAGATTCCCAGTTGTTCTTCTGTATCGATGTTAACAACCCTTACCAAAGGATATTAGAAAAAACTGAATTTTTTCTCGCCGTGTTTGTTTTCCAACTAAACGAAACTTGCGAATACACAGATAAAACTACGAGGTGGTAAGTAGTTCTGCCGTTTTTAATCCATTTTAGTCTTCTTCCTATCAGAAATGGGAACTAAAACATTCTGAAACCTTTTCTGAAAGGATTATCGACAATTAAGTGTAGCGCAACCACCCATTTTCGGAAGACCAGTGCTCCGACGGATTGGCCCCCGGCTCCATTGGTCAATCCATCCACTAGCCTAATCCATGACGTAGATTAAAGTTTCGGATTATCATCATGACAAAACACAAGCACAAATAAAACGGCACAGACGGATCGATGTAAAGTTTACAGTTTAGACCTTATAAGAGTTAATTGGTTTAGAGCTTTTGAAGCTCTTGGAGGAATCCACTGACCAGCTGCATCACAGCCTCAGGAGCCGGTTCAGCAGATCAACGACGCTTATTTAACCCTTTAACGCGCGGTGTCCTCGCCGTGAGGACACAAAACAGACGTTTTGACTGTTGTCAGTCATGACGAATAAATTTGATTTCTATAAAAATACTTGAGGGTGACATAGTTACACGGAATCCTTTACTTTTTAGCACATCATTTCCCGTAAAAATTGTCAGTTATTTGTAAAGTTGTCAGGATTTATTTTTGACAGTACTGGCATCTCGCTGAAAACCGGAGAATACGATGGAAATACACTGATATAGAAGAACTGGACAGACTGCCTACTGCTGAAAAACGGGCATTCGTTGCCATCGCTCGATTTAACTACCAGCCAGATGGTGGTCGATCGAATCGTTCATCGCGTGCCACAGATCTAGAGACCATTTTAGACACAGCTGGCTGTGCGGTAGTTAAATCGAGCGACGGCAGCGGCTGCCCTTTTTTCAGCATTGGGAAATGGTTGCGCTTGAAAGGGTTAACACCATAAGTACTTTTCAGTCAATAAACATATCTTTGTATAGCAAATACGGTCGTATTTCGTGTGAAGTTTTGCGAGGAAATGCAGAATGGGGAAAAAAAAAATCATTGGAGGGTATTAATCAGCCTGGATTAAAGTAGATTTATCCTTACCTGTTGTTGAACACCAGCGTCCTCGCCGTCGATTTGGGAGGGGCAGGAGTCGTCTTGGGGGCCTCTGTGTAGGAGTAGTCTTCCGAGTAGTACTCCTCCTCGGAAGGAGGCCTCTGCGGCTTCCTGCCTCTGAAAGGCGAGGCGGCATTCGTGTCCTCCTCTTCCTCGTCCTCGCTGTTCACATACTCCTCGGACTCCTCGAGCTCTTCCGGGGGAGGGAACTGCCGGCTCCGGGAGAGGGGGAAAGCCCTCAGGCCTGGCCTCTGGGGGACTTGTCGCTTCACCTGAAACGACGAATGAAGAAAAGGTTGCATGCAGCTGAAAATATCGCTTGTGATCGGTGGCCCCACAGAACTCTGTACAGTAGCTTGTGATCGGTGGATCCCACAGGACTCTGTACAGTAGAAAGGCAATCGCTTTGTTTTGAGCCATACACACGCTTAAACCCAAAGAGCGAAAAAAACGATACATTGCGGAGCGATCCGTTTCCATGGAAACATACCGGTATTTCTGCAAAAGGGATTCTTAAGTAGTCTTTTTTTTCAGAGAATTCCCCTCCTTCCTTCTTCTGAGAATTCCCCTACTCGCTTATTGTTATATTTCGCTCCGCTGTTGTGATCGAAAAACGCTCCTAAAGGAGAAGCGCACTTTTGTAAACTGGGCCAAAAATTGCTCCGACTGATCGAATTTCGCTCGTTTGGTTTAAGCGTGCTGAGATCACGTGATTTTTGGTAACCTGACGTGGTTAACCGGAAAACAGAAAATGTTTATTAAGATCCCTCTTTGCTTAATGTGAGTGGCAGCACTGGAAGCCACTTAGAACAAGAGTTTTCACTCTTACGTAGGTTCAGGAGATAAGATTAATGAGTTTTTTTTTTTTTTTTTTTTTTGCTAAGGCTAGTTACGGCTAGCTAAACCTGAACAGAGCTGAACAAAGTGTGTGCTTTTACCGAGCCCGCTAGTGATAAATGTCTATTACTCCGTGACATCTCTTGACAGGCGAAGGAGAACACTCTAGAACAACCCACTGGAAGGAAAACTAACTACTCCAGGCAACCAAAAACCACGTGACATCTGTAGAGTCCCCACACCTGTATTCCTATTCTAATTCTATTTCTATTCCTAAGTCCTATTCTAATTCTATGGCGAATTCGTGAGGGGAAGCGATGGAGCGATCACTCCGCACTGAGCACACTGAAATCCGCTATGGAACATATGCTTAACCTGTTCGTTCTCGCTATTGGAAATATGCAAGGAAAAAGAATCCTTTGACCAATGTTGCTTTCCAGCTTGGGTATCTGAATGCTCCGCCGGTCTCAGCGATTACACAAGGTTGGTGCGAAGGGGAGCATTCAAAGAACCGCGCTGGGAAGCAACACTGGTTGAGAAATATGATTCCATAATTTGGACACAACCTGTTAGTAATTAGTAAAAACGTTTTAAAAATGTATTCGTATAAATTTTATGTAAAAAAAAAAACGACATTATTTTCTGGTTCACCTAATATTTTTTAATTAAAATTAATTCAAACTAATAAAGTCCGTTCCTAAAGGAATGCTTCACCAGAAAAACAAAAATAAAAATATTAATAATTTTTACAATTGTATATTTACTTTGTGACACTAAAGTGATATCGGACTGATATACTATTTCTGATCAGTAATTTATGTTTTTGCTCTGATAATACTTATACCGCATTTTGTTTATGACATGAGTTGCCTTTGTGATTACTTGTCTCTTAACAGACATGAATTCCTGCGTTTGGATAACCTTGAAATGTATTTTAAAGTTAGCGTGCAATTTTTTTTTCTTTCTCAGAAACAAGCAGTGATAGTTCTGTTTATGCGTGCCGTTCAGTTATTATACGGACTTTAGACGGAACAAAACGTTTCAGGAAATGCACTAGGATAATGATTGCTTATAAAATAAAGTGTTTTGTTTTTGCCATTTTGAGTCAAAAGAAACGCATCATTTTCAAGACCAGTAGAAGTGTTTCCTCTTAAAACGAGCAGTATTGCAAGGCATTTAGAGTTAAAGCACGTTTAGAAAATTCTCAAAATTATTAAGTATACACCATTTTTACTACACTGAAATGACTTGCATGAAAGAATCTTACGAAAACAGAAATTTCCGCATAGATTTCATTCTTTCAATATACATTAATTACAGCCCCCTCACCCCGGGAAAAAAAACAGGAACTCTTTAAATTTTAGTTGTGGATTTGTAATTTCTAAGGAAGTATTTGACTAATTTTCTGAGAGGGAATGGATAATAAGGGGTATCTCATAAACTACAGTTTTCTTTTGTTCAGCTATCCGTCGTTATGAAAAATGGCTAGAAAAGAAACCCTGTATATAGAGAGGAAAGTGCAACAAGTTACCTACTACTTACAAGTATGTAGGGAAAAAAAAACCCTCAAATATTGCTATAAATAATTGACTTAAAAGTAAATAAGCCAACCGAAAATTGAAGGTTTTCGTGTATAAACTGTTTAAATTTATTTAATTTGCACTAGCTTGCAACACTTCGAATGCATTTTTAAAAAATTTCAGATGTTCAGATGTTTTTGAATTGCTTGATCAATTTTTCTGTTTTTGATCAAGTTCTTTGAAATTAAATCGAAAATTTTATATATACAGAATTCAAATGCTGCAAAATCGTTTGTTTTTATAAATGCAAAGTAAGTACATCTGTAAGTACAAAAATGCAGCCTGCTCGCAACATGTAAAAGTATTTTATAAGCCTTACAAAACACCGATATCTTTTTATTACACAGGATAACCCAAGGGACTCCGTTTTATCCAATTTATTGGTCCCCAAAACTGTACTCACGAACGAATCATCACTATAAATTGTTCTTTATACCTGAGAAATAGGTGAAAAGTTCGTCTAATATCTCTTTAAAATTCGAAAACATGTCTGAGATGTTGAGACTACGATTTTTTCATTAAAGCGTGATTTGAAAAAAAAAAAAAAAAAAAAAAAAAAAAAAAAAAAAACACCTTTGAATGTGCCCTGAAAACTTAAGAGCACCAAAAATAATAAATAATTAATCTATATAAACCGCTTAAAGCAGTTGTAATGACATTAACCCTGAATGTTGTTACCAAAGTTCTCCCACGATTCTTATTGTATTACTGTAATACACCTGAATGATTATTTCGAAATTCGCATTTGCATTTGAAACACTCAGTTTTAACACTGATGATGGTGAAAAAGGACATTCTTTTAAAATAGACAAAAGAACACAAAAAAATAAATAAATAAATTTTACATATCGATTAGGTCAAATCAGTTTAAGTAATCTCAAAAGAAAAAAATCTCTGTATCTGCCACCGTTGGTGAATAATATAGTTAAATAATACACTGTAATTTCACGATGATTCCCTATGCCAATTTTTGCTAATAATTATTAATTCAAGTACAATTGTGATGTAGCGGGAGTTTTTATGATATGTTAATGAAAATAAATAATTATACAAAAAGTAATTTGAAAAAAGATAAAAATGATATGTAGAAGAATTACCGACTTACCAATTTATGTGTTTTTGTTTTATCAGCTAAACATAATCCTAAAATAAAAGAAAGAAAAAAAAATGTAAGTCTAACATAATATATTGCAAAGTCATACTAATCTGCATAATGGGCTGATACAGACGCGTAAGGCTTTCTTTAAATAATTTATGAGTGTATATATACATATTTATTTTTGGGTAAATAAAGAAACGAAAATTTGCATGAAATTGAGTGCACAAACAATCAAAAATACTAATTATGTGTTCTTGTAACAGTTAGTTTATTTCATTCTAATTTAATACACTTCTTCTAAAAGTATGCATTTAAATCAAATTAAAGTAAACCTTTTTAATTTCTTTGATAATATTTTTAATTTTGCTCTGTACAGAAGTTGTAATGTTTGAAGTTCGCTCTGTACAGATACATTTTTTCCATTCTTTACTACAAACATTATTAACTTTCACTGTTAGCACCTCTATTATACATGTTTTCTTAAAATATTTATAACGATGTACCTTGTTACTATTATCAAAATTTGCCGCTATATGACTTTATTTTTCCTTTGTCCTGAGTTCGTGATGAGTTTATTTTAATTTCAATAAATGCAAACAGTTTGTCCATTTCCTCTGTAATATTAGAAGCGAACCCTACTTTTTAATTAACAAATAACTGCAAAGGTGTTTCCAAACTTTCAAGCAATTACTAGATTCTTCAAAAAAGCATATCCCTCTGTACACATACATATGTTTGAATGAGAAAAAAAGCATCAAGCATCACTGGAATCAATTGTGATTTGAGATTTCATGCAATTACAAATTTTTTAAACCAGAAATTATTTTTGTTTGCCAAATTATTTGTTTTTACTGGCATTCGTATACTTCGAAATTTCCGGTTTTAATAGATAGCATTCCTTACGCAATTATATACATTTGTGTAATCAATACCTTACATAAAATATAGAGTCATATAGAAACCTGTAAACACCGCTTCCGTGTAAAAGTCAACGTAATTAAAGATAAAAATAAATAAATAAATAAGATAAAATATATAAATAAATAAAAAAAATATTAAAAAAAAACCTTCTTTGCGAGTACCCTTTTATCCTAACACAATGTTATAAATATTAGTTACGCTGTATCAAATAAAGATTAAAAAACGTAAATAAATAAATTTTAAGTATTTGAAAATAAATTAAAATGAATTCCAGTGCGTGGGATGAACACGCAAAAGAATGTGAGATAAGTATGTAAATAAATACTTATAAAAATATAAAAATAAACTGGCTGGACTTTTCAGTAATTGTTTAAAAGTACAAGCCTGATAGTGAATTATTTTCTCAAAAATAAAATTATTACAATTGTTAGTTGTAATATTCTTAATTTACACATGACGAAACGCGTAGGATATTCTCTCTGTTTACGGACAACCTTCAACGTTTTAATTGTGTGTTGCCTTCGAAGGATTAAGTTTAACGGTAAAAATTCAGTTTCACATCACAGAGCATTAAATAGCTTTAATTAAACATAAGCTTAATGATTACATTATATTTTAGCAAAAAAAAAACTTATTATTGGTGAGCGAGGAAAACTAATTTTAACCCTTTCAGAAATTCTGATTAAATAATTTCTTTACAACAGAAGTATGTGAATATTTTTATAATATCAGAGATTAAATTTATAGTAAAATAAATAAAAAAAACCATAATTACTAAATTCCCGTAAAATATACAAATTCGTTTTCAATTTCAAATTATTAGTATTTAATTTATTACGGTGGTATACTTTGTAATATATTCTTTAGAAATTAATGTCTTCAGTTGTGGACACCTGGTTTGAAAAGATTAAATTTTTTACAATTTTGTCTGTCTTTTGAAATAAGCGTGTTGCTAATGTAAAAATGCAAGATTAAATATGTATATATTATATAAGCCAGTTTTACTTTTTAAAAAATGATCATTCGCAATTTAAATGTTTGCACTATAGATATTTTTATTGGTAAGTTATGTCTAGTTTGGCGTGCTTACCGTGGCTCCTTATCGCGTTTCAGGAAAAGTCAATGATAACCATTCTAATTTTAAGAAATCTTGCTCTACATAGTTAATAAATTTTTTCTCATTTTCTTCACAATACATATAAATTTAATGTTCATGCTAATTGTTTAAAATTACAGTTTTGCGTATTTAAAAAATGTATTAATAATTTTTATACGTAAAAATGGCAGCAGAAAAAAAAAGTCCTTTGGTTTTCCATTACTTTTTGTGGGGAATAGAATTTTGGTACAGTCAGCTCTTTTTTTAACAAAATTAAAGGTACCCTTTAAATAGTTAGTCATAAATTTTGTTTAAATGTTGTAATGAAATTTCTTTGTACGCTTATATATTTCCTTATTGACTTACTAATTTTTTAAACGAAGTTAATTGCTCCTTAATTTATTATATTAAACGAAATTTAGTAATTATAAAAGAACTACACCATTATTTTTTTCGTTTTAAAATCAATCTTTGTTAAGTACATGCAAATTGATGACTTTATTAGTCCATGAATTGCACAAAATAAATTTATTCTAAAAATACATGGTACTTCTCTAAATGGTCTGTAAAGTAGTAACTTACAGCAGTTTGTTTACAATATGATTTTTTTTAAATACCATTCTTAGCTACAATTTCTTTTCAATTATAGGAGGATAGACGACTGTCCATTTAATTGAGTTTTTTCCCACATATTCAAAAGCTCAAATTGTTGAAATAATGCTTTGACTATCATTGTGTCGGCATTAATTTTCGCTATAAACATTTTATTTAATTTTATTTTTTTACATGGTGCAATGCTAGAAATTAAAAACTCTTGATTTGCCTATGCATAGTTACATAATTAAATACATAGTTTTCGTAATAAGATTTTCGTTGTACAGTCTTATTTCGCCACTGTTTAACAGCAGACCAATAACTTCGAGATTCACCCAGCCTTATAGAATGCGTTTCATTGTAAAGAGAGAGTAATGAAATTTCGTGTGTGTGGGCGGTTAATTGAAATTTATGCACATTTTATGGAAAGAAAATAGAATATTTTTCCTTTATTATGCAATTTCTTTATTCTTGGGGGGGGGGGGAGCGGTCGCCCTCTCGTCCCCTCACCCCTTTCATCCGTCAGTGAGTGTCTTGAGTGCATATAAAATTTCCGGATTAGAAACATCTTTTTGAGATTTGCTTAAAATACAATATACATTTCAAAAATTGTTCATCGAAATAATTTACTTTAAAAACTTTTAAAGTTCAAAATGTTTATGATGTCTCCCTGTATACCTGTGTCTGTCCAACGGAATGTCAGATACAGGTCTAAAAGTATTGCAGGTTTGAGAAATCAAGAATAATCCTAAATTAAAATGCATAGGAAATTCTCAACTTTAAAATCCCATTGAGAATTTATGGAGTATAATGGAAAAGAAAATATCTCAAATTCATGCCAGAACAAAACAAGGTATTCAGAAAACTTTAATTAAAGTTCGGATCCACAGAATACCGAAAGAAGTGTTGTAAGACTTCATGGAGTCCATGCCTGAAAGAGTGGCGACTGTGATAAAGCCGTATTCAAACCAACACAATGCAAATGTTTTCGGCTCAATTGAACTCATCTATTAAATTTTCTGCCCGGAAGAACTAGAAATTGTTTCTTTATTTCCCTTTATCTGGGGAACAAAATGGATATCAATTTCTGATAACCTGTACATTTTTTATGCTATTTTTTATAAAATTAAATAATTATTTTTCTTTATTAATTATTTATGTATTAATTAATTTATCTTGCCGTTAAACTAATTTAATATACTGAAATTAAAAAATAATATGAGTAAATGTACTGAGGATTACTCGAGGAAGTTGTGCACTGAAAATATTGGGCAAAGCATTTATAAATATTTTAGCAGGTCATACGAAAAAGCCCATTATTAATATCTATGGACGATAATTGAATGATATGCTTTAGTAAAGTTGTTTTGTCACTTTTTCACTACACAAGAAAGTAGCATTGTAAATTGTTGCAAAAAAGAGGAAGGTATTGCAAAACGCTTTGCAATTCATGCATTTTTTGGTCCTGTGAATTTTTTTTTATTTACCCGAAAAGTTCAGATAATGAAAGTTTTAAATTTAAATTAGCTTTGAATCTCGAAAAAACGCTTTCTTAAAAGATATTCCAAAAATTAATCCAATTAAAAAACTAAAAAAATAAAACCGCTTTAGAAAGAGTTACAATGTAAAATTCAAACACAATATTTTCCTTTCTGTTTTCATTACGTTTCACAGCTTTCATTTGTTTTTAAAAGTTGGCTTGCGATGGAGATGTTTGAAATGATTGATATTTTAGATGACACACATTTTTAAAAAGAGTTGCGTTTTAGGCATATAAATGTACATATGTTATTATAAAAGATGTTTTTTATTTCTCCCTTATTGAAGGTACATATGAAAAACCGATGTTAACTTTCCTTTTTGACGTAAAAAAATACACAATAATGCACTAAGTAGGAAACTTAGAGAGAGAGAAAGAAAATTTATAGCGCGAATGAGTACTGCAGTGAAACAACTAAAAGTAAAAGTTCATATATATTCCCAGTAGCTGAAAAAAGTTAAGTTATTCACAAATTCTTTTAGCACCATTATAAAACTGCATTGGAAAAAAAAAATGGGTCAAACGAAACATTCAGCGTGATAATCGATAAACCATTTATTTAAAATTCAAACAAACTCTGGACATATTTAAAAAAAAAATCCCATTTTACTTCTCTTTTTTTTTTTGCTTGTAAATATCTAGCGTTTCACTTTCTTTGTTTACTTTTCTTAATTGGGTCGCTACAAGATCAGACCGGTTAGTTTGCAAGCAACAAATCATAAGAATCCAGTTTTAAAAACATCCAGTTTCACTTGAAAGTGGCAACGCATTCTTCTGGAACCGCGTAATAGTCAGGGCCGGCTCTAGGAATTATGCCACACAGGACAAAAGTGTTTAAGCAAAACCCGCCCTAAGCTTAACCATGTTCTTTTTTATTTATTAAAAAGGTTAATTCATTTAAATTTGAATAATTTGTTGAATTCTGGTTTGAGTAACTGGGGAGAGAAGATTACTGTGAATTTAGGACCGGAAGCAGTAATTTTTTGTAAGTTCTTGCGAAAGTCAGAGCCAGAGTTTTTCAGTTGAGGCTGGAGTCAGAAAAACTCCGTCTGCTATTTCTAAGTACATATTGTGAGCATGTACACGTACATTCAGCAGATATGACAGTCTCGGATACTACATGTTGTTATAGACTTAAGACACTTTTAAAAAATCAAAATTTGCGAACTTTCAATTACTAAGGCTAAATTTTAAATTTTAATTACTTAAAATTAGAGGAACAACTTTAAATCTGGTGTTTAATTGTATGTACATATAATTACATAAACTAGTTAATGATTTATATAAAGTAAAATATAAAAAATATTTAAAGTTCGCCCCCACTAGCATTTTTAACCCAAATGGTTAATAACACTTACGTTGTTCGTCTACTCTAAATAATTGTTTTTAAAATGTTGCGTTAATTTGTGCATATTTTTGGTAAATAACTGCATTTCTGTCAAAGTGTCCGGACAAAATTTCTTTCGCAGGTTTTCATGATTATGTAACGTGATTTAAGTGATAATTACATATTCTGATGGCATTCAAAGCTAAAAGCTTTTAAACAACCAAAATGGATCTAACTTTACTAAGAAAAAAAAAAAAACCTAGAAAAAAATGTTGTTAAGCGATTTTTGATCCCGTAGTCGTAGAACTAATGTTCTTTAAAGAAACAGCGCTGAACGTATACAGTATTTACATCTGGAGTCTGTAGTGCAAGCATTTCAATCTGGCTGCAAACACTAATAGAGTAATTTTATTTAGAAGATTATATACCTCCTTTTTTTGATGACGCCCCAAAGCCCCAAGTTAACAAGTTAGATTAGAAAACAAAGGAAATCTAGAGATCTGGCTATTAAAAAAAAAAAAACCTATTTTTGATTCAAAAACTTTTTATGACCTTGCTAACATGAAATAATGCACAGTATGTTCAAAACAAACCTTCCGGAAACAAAAGTTGTGTGAAGACCACAGCTATACAACAGAACTTTTCTGTAAATTCTCCAAATCCCAAAATATGCTAAATCGGTCCAAAAAATTCCGAACGCAAAAGGTCAGTCACACATGTAATTATTTGTCAGACTATTTAATGTTTATGATTTTGGGGTAAAGCGTCTGTCTGTTCTCAAACTGAAATAAATGTTAATCTATTACCTCAATATTATTTTCTTCTTACATGTTCTAATGACGCGTGCGCTGTTAAAAATGGTACGTGACACTAATTAGTTCTTTCACAGGAACACTCGAAATCTGTTTTGTTCATTAACAACTACTGTTCGTCAAAGTCTACGAACAGTAGTTGTTTTAAGACCTTAAGTCATTTTATTGACGTTAATTTATTTAATTCATAATAAAACGTATGCTTAGGTGAGGTTTACGGCAGCAATTTCTCCACCGAAAAGGTATCCACACAGTATTTGTAGTTCTTTTTCAGACTCGAAAAATTCCTTTCTTAAATTACAGTGTAAACTTGAATGATTTAGAAAGGTCGTCTAATATGCTTTAATTATTAGGCAGTCACGGTTACTCAAAGCAGGAAAAAAATTTTATAATCGATTACGTCAGTTTTTATAGATTTTTTCCTTTTTATTAATTTTTTAAAGAAAATAATTCAGGCCTATCGGTAGAGTGTATGAAGAAATATGACGTAAAATCGTTTTCTGAGTTAACAGGATGATGAACAGGTTTTTCATCTTCCGTGCATGGAGCGGTTTCATCACTAACCTTTTGGCCCCATAATGCATCATTATGCACTTCCGCGGCGGAGAATCTTCTCGTTTTTCCAGGTCTAAAAATGATAAAAAAAGCAGAAAAACAGTGCCAAAAACTTTCACGTTATATTTCACTTACAGGTTCCACCACTTTTTGTTTATTTTTGATTAGGAATTCCGAAATAATGTGCCGCGTCGTTTTTATTTTCATCCTCTTCTCATTATAATGCAAGTGTGCCGCGGCAGAAGGAAAAGAAAATGAGATCCCAGACAGGTTGTCGTTCATTTGATGAGATGTGTTTGTTGTTCCACAACATCTTAACAAAGAAATAAGGGTTTAAACTTTCAAACAGTGCTTCAGTCGTGAAACAAAATGTAAAATCTTTTCTCATATGTGTAGAAAAAAAAAAAAAAAAACAAGAAAAATGTCGAGGAGACAACTGTTATCTTTTCAACACGCATTCCACTAAAGCTGAAAAGTGTTTATTATTTCGGTTTGTCAGTGCTTCCGGGCTCGAACTGCCCTAAATATGTATCTGTTGCTAAGATTATTGCATATGCTCTTGATACATATTAACTATACTTATCTTGGAAAGGGTGTATATAGTATTCTCAGTTCTATCCCAGGCTTCTACAAAAGAATTCCAAAACTGCATTATGCATTTTGGAGAAATTTTATTTTATTTCTATTTAATCTGTTTCAATTAAAACAAAATTAGAAAGTAAAGATGTAAAATTAAAGATGGAATCGCGATGAAAAAAAAAATGGTCAAATGGTCTCGTCTCGCGAAACAGACAAAAAAGTTTTTTGTCTTGTCTCACCAAATCCTTATAGTGTAATGTTAAAAATGTTGACCTCATCTCGCAAAAAAAAAAAAAAAAAAAAACCTCGCATCCATCCCTAAGTGCAAGTTTTTGATGTTTAATCAACATGCTCTCCATGGGAAAAAAAAATAACATGAGTAGATGTTTTACAAAAATAAACAAAATAACTATTGAAGATGATGAACTAATTTCTAAGGACAATTCTAAAGTTCTAAGGCCAGAGAATAAAATAAAAAAGAATGTGTCATACAGCCTAATTTTGTGTTATGGAGAAGTATGTGCACAAATTAGATTGCGTTGGAAAGTGACACTGGGCTCGTTTTAATTCATAATTTTTTTTTCTCCATTCAAAGAATAATCCAAATTCGTCAAATTATTTTAAAATGTGTGATTTGACGTGGACTCCAAACAATATTTTTTAAATAGCTTTCACCAACTTTAAACGTGTTCTGTTCATAGCGATACTTTGAGATTTAGAAGGAGAGAGAAACCCACTGGGATTCTCATATCTACAGTGATATAATACGCTACACCAGTGGGGATGTTTGAATTTCCTCTCTGTTCTAATATCTTTCACACGACATTGATTTTTTTTTTTTTTTTTACAAAAAAAATCTGAACTTTCGGACACAACCCGTGTTGTAACGTATAGCCATTTACTAAAAGTTATGAACTAATTTGTCAGGTATATTTAGCTTACTTGTCGAATTTTTCAAACAATTTTTTTTTTTAAACTTTTAGGAACAGACAACCGCAACGAAAGACAAAATTCCGACCACGTCTTGATCGAAATGTTTTGTTCCGTTCCTCGTTTTGATAAAGTTACGTTGCCTTTTCCAGTATGTTTGATGACAGAGAAGAAATTCTCTTAGAATTATAAAGCTTCAAGCAAACTTTGAATACAAGCAGAACGTATTTGGGAATAATTGAACAATATCACCAGCTGTTATATCAAGATAGCCTGTGCTCAAATTCTGCGCTTATACAATAAAATCAATTTTAAAAAATCTTGGCATTTGGAGTTTTTAAGAGAAATTCTCGACACTTTCTTTTTGAAGTGTACTTGAATTCTTCACTAAACTCTGAATGACACTAGCTCAGTGATTATTATCTTGATATTTGCTTAATAAAATTCCAGCGTAAACTGAAATTGTTGCCTACACAACATTTTATATTTATCATAAATAAACAAAATTTACAACGTACGAGTACACCTGTATGCTTTTTAGTGAAAAGTAACCCAAGGTAGAAGCTAAATTAATCAAATGAATGAATATTCTGCTATTTTTATTTATTTATTTATTTTAAGAGAAGCTTTATTTATTACGATCATGGCAAAGAACTAGATCGCGGGTATATTTTTCACGGCAAAAACTAGATCGCACGTGTCCAGGTATGTCGCATTACCCTACAACGGAGGTTTTTGCGAAGATACAAAGAAAATCCAGGAGGTTTTGAAACAGTTTTCAACAACGCACTCATTCATCACCATACAACAGCGAGAAAGAACAACAGCGAAATAAAAACGTGCACGGCAAAAGCCATGTCGTTTAAACCGTCTTTCTTTTTCCATACTGCCATAAAACCCCGATCGTGTACCGTCTAAGCGTGGCATTTGCACCCATTTGCAAGTCCGCCAAGATCGAAAACAGGCTTGCATACGAAATGGATCTCTTACTTCTCCCTGTGCAAAAAATAAAAAAGGAGGTCATGGTAAGTGGGGTCTCATCTTTTTGAGAAAACCGCACGACATAGATGGCGACTTAAAAATTTCGAATTTTATGGACCAGTTCAAGGCCTCTTGCCCTTTCGAGAATTACTTACAGTATTGTTTTTGTCTGTTGAGTTTTTTTTTTTCTTTCTTTCTGTTTCTTGTCGGTGAGATCTCGAAGCAAGGTTTTGCATCGCTGCATCCCGAGGTAATTTTCTTGTACGATCTGTGAATGTCGTGTGAAATGTTGCTGATAGAAAAAAAAAAAATAAATAAACGATTGTTTCGCGGAAACTGGACGAATTTAAATTGTTGAAGTTTGTTTTTCCTTGCTGTGCAAAGTGTTACAGCAGTGAGAGAGAGGTTCTCTTATATATAGCCTCAGGATAAATAGCCAGTCGAAAACGATTTCAGAATGACAAAAAAAAAAAAAAAAAAAAAAAAAAAAAAAAAAGTACTCTGTGAACCGTTAGACAGGCCGACTCCAGAGTGCGGTGACATATACCTTCACAGCATGTATAGTTTCTATGGCATTCAATCTAAAAATGAATTCTGCCAGTAAGACACGATAATGAAAGGGTCTTACCGAATTAATAACGTGTGTGATTTCATTTCTCGTGTTGATAACGCATTAGCTTTTAAATTATAGGTTTATATATTGATATGAACAAGTGATAATCATTAAAGGATTATGATCAAATGTTTTAAACAAATTTAAAAAAAACTTGGATTTTTAGTGATTATTCTTATGGCTAATTAAAATGAAAAGCATTTATTTTGCTGTGGCTTGCCTTAGTAATCGTTGTCTGTTTTATGCTGCAGTTGCTGATCACTCATCAAACAGGTATAATGCATTATTTAAAGTCCCAACGGATACTTAAGAATTTTTGAAAGTTTTCCCATAGACTACACATCATATTTACTTAAGTGCAAAAAGTAACAAGGAATCTGGGGGCAAATTCGCAAGTGGCATTATTATGCAGCCCCCCCCCCCCCCACCACCACACACAAGAAAAAGAAATGTTTGTTGCTTGGTTGATTCTGGAATGACTATTAGAATATTTAATAACATAGTAACAGCCACTTGACGAGAATCCATATAATTTGAGTACTGAATGATTGTCACAGCACACTTTTATGTTTTTTCAGGTTTATGCAATTTTTGGAGCTGTTTCCAAAAGGATTGAAGAGACACCCATTTTCGAAGCAGGATTCACGAGCTAAACTGATGGCTGCTATGCTAATTTCAGACGGAAACAGAGGCAAAACCTTCCACCCAACTGGTTTTAACCCATTTGTGCCTGGATATTTTTGCGACTTACTTCGATTTTTACGGATAGCAGAAATAATAGATAAATTTCTGATGTCAACTTCTTGAACAAGGGATGATTTATTTTAAAATCATTATGCATAAAAATCGAAATATGAACATCCTACTTGGTCATGTTAAAATGTTTTGTAGAGTTGAGGCTCAATACTCATGAATAAAGGCTAGGAAAAATAAATAACGTTTTCGACTAATAGCGAAAATGCCGTCCCAAAAAAGGGACACTAGGCATAAATGGGTTAAGGGCCTTGTAATCATCATAGTCTAGTGGTGGTGAGCCTAGGACTCGCATGTCATAACCGGCGACATGTATATCACAATTCTAGGAGCCATCGACGGAGACAAAAAGCTGCATACTATAAAAATAGCATTTGTATCTTGCAAATATTTCAAGCAAATTTCAGCAGCAAAAAAGTTCAGAACGTAATGAATGATTTTTCTTGTTCTTTTTCAATAAATCATCATATATCTGTCAATCCATATTTTTACAGAGTTCCTGTATCTATTTTGTGTTTTCGTACTTTCGATTAGCATTGTCATTATTATTGGCCCTTAATGTAAATTAAAACATAAATATCAAAAATAAAATATTTCCCCATTAACCATGGCAGCAAATACAGAAAATTTTCCGCATATTACATGTGAGCTGTGCTTCAGAGCTACGTGGACTCTGTTTTAGAGCAATTAATACAAGTTTATGTTACTTCTCCTCTCAAGTAACGTTCGAAATTAACGTTTGAGTCAAAGGTACCTTTAACATTTTTTTCATTTTTAACAACAGTGTATTAATGCCAGTTGTTAAAATTAGTTATCCTCTGATGTTCCATGAACACAGATTGCGGTAGTTAAGAAGCTTTGAATTCAAGTCCTCAATTCCCATAAGATATCCTCTGCGCAACAGTAAACTTTTCGGATAATTTACCTTAACAAAATAAACTATAACAATTTAAAAATAGTAGTGCTGAAACTATGAACAAAAAATCTAATGTTTATGAATAAATGAATTATATTGAAATATGGTAGTATGATTAATTTTACGCTACACTAGTCAAAAAGTTTGATGCAATGATCTTTTTGCCAGACAATTTTACCTTGAGAAGTACTTGATATGTTTCCAGACGGTATTGTAACCTCAATATATACAATCATTTCTTAGTAATAGAAATAGTTATTTAGCTGTAGTCCTCTAACTGTATCATAATGATCTGAGTCTGATCGATAAGCTGTACTAATTTGAAACATCTTGTAATTATTCCACTATCATCCCAAAAATGTCCTTAAACTTTTATCTTGTTGTTGTGTAGGTATGTTATTTAAATACTTGCCAGACAAGACTCCTTGCGGATGATTTTAGAATTCCATAGTAGTCTTGCATTACATCTCGGAGTATTATGAGTATGAGTATCTTGAGTATGGACGTTCTAAGAACGTCCTTGTGTTAAAAGTGGAAATATATTTCCATTGATATAATTTCTGTTCCGATTGTTAGTTGGTGGAAGGTGTGTATATGTGTGTGTGTGTGTTAAACTTTGAGGTCCAGAAGCAGGAACTGAGAACAGCAAAAACGCGTTACTAACTGTATCACGCATGACAGATAAAAATAGTTTGTGTAGTAATTGCAGTTAATAAAAGAATAATCTCCTTTAAAATTAGTTTTTGTAGAACATATAATTTTTTACAGCGGTAATCAAATTAGTTATCATGGATTAAGTTCCAAGTGTAGTAATAAAACTCGGCTGTTCGAGCCTCGTCAGGGGGAGACCGCCCCCCCTGAACCACCCTAATTTTTTAGTTTCATTATTGCCATATTAAAACGATATTAATTGACTATGTCATTTTATCTTTCATCTTTCTTGTGTTTCGCCTGGTAACTCTATGTTGAAATTTTTATGATTGTAACCTATTTATAGAAAAATACGTATGATGCATACGTGATTCTACAGCTTACGAAATACTGTAACAATAGATTAAAGCTGTTATGAACTAATAGTATTTAAATATATGTAAAATTATGTCGCATTTTTGCGACACATTTTTTGGACAATTTTGAATAAAGGGTGTGAGAGATAAAATGACATAGTCATAAAAAAATATCATAGTTAATTGCGTTAACATGTTCACTCCCATAGCGCAACAGTAACGATTCCCCTTCCGTGATCATCGTTGCTTTACGGCATGTGTCTTTGAATGTTCAGCGCTTGCGCGCAAGTACGTTCGGTAGTATATAAACTTTTCTGCAAGTGAGCTACTTTGTAAATTATTTAACTGAACCTTTAACATTAAAAATAACTTTTAAAATACTTTAAAAATAAGAATGATAATAAAGAGTTTTCATACATCGTGAGAGAGATTACGATAGTATTTTCTAAAATTATAAATGAAGGAAAAAACATTATTTTTTAATTGATTTTTAAAATTAAGATTTGAAGCTGAGCATACTTCAAAAAATATAAAAAAAAAATAGCTTCTGTTTCTTTTATTTGAATAAAAAGCTTTCTCAAACCAACTTCGTATTTAAAAAAAAATAAAAAGAAGAAGAAGAAGAAGAAGGAAAATGCGAGAGAATTTCATGATATTTAATTTTACGGTTATCTAAGTTGTTATTCAATGGCTAACCATGACCCATTTCGTACAATGTGGCTCAACAGATTCTTAAATGTAAATTTTTTGAAAATAATTACAGAACTGTTTCATTAAACGTGACTGTAGTAATTGGTATTTTAAAGTCATTTGATGAAAAGTTTTAGTCTTTCTAAATTTTATTTGTGAATTTTATGTTGTAACTGTTTGTACGTCCTTGGGATAGGAATTGAGAATAGGAATTGAGAGGATAGGAATTGAGAATACTTTTTTTATATTATATAGGTTGTCTGAGCTCATAACTTATTTTCCTGAATTTACTCATGCCTCTTGTATGATAGGTACAGCATTGTTTATTATTTTTAGCTTTCATGCTCGGAAAAAACAAACTCTTATCTGCATATTAATATCTATAATAAATTGTGACAAGTATGAAATATTCTAATGTAAAATAAAATTAGTGCATGCTGCACACTATGTTCTTCTAAACATAAAGAACATTTAAATTACATTAACTTATCACATTTTTGAAAAGACTGAATATTTCATTTTACGTCATATTTAATAACTGGCTGTATTAAATCAAAGTATTTTTAAATGCGTTCCAGCTTACATGTAATACATTTTCCAAGGAAACACACTTTGTGTATATCTCCTATGTTTCACACTGCATCTCGATCGATCTAATTTCATGGAATCGTGTGAAAGGTACTCTAAATAAAAATGATTCATTGTATTTTGCATTTTATTTTTACACGTGTTCTCCAGGTCAGATATTGTGAGTATTAAATGAGTTATTTCATGAATCGTCTAAACTCATATATTGGATGTTCTTTTGATACAGAACCTGAGAAGTCGAAAAGTAATCCCTGTTCGAATAAATTGAAAATAAAGTGACTGTTTAAAATGTGTTAATTATTTTCTTGTCACTGATCTGTAGAGTAGATACATAATGTGTGTGTGTGTGTGTGTGTAAGAAGAAAAATATAATGCGTAGATATTATAAATTCGCATTCATGTAGAATTAATTAATTTTAAAAAGTATATCAGCTCCGATAAAGTCGTTGAGTGTAATTTAGAATTCCCATTTTAGTCATTTAAATAAAGGTTTGTTTTCAAAACAAGTCGTTCAACAAAGTTAAAATATGTTCCATCAGATTTAATTCAAATTATGTATATTTTTGAAAAGACTAGTTAAAATTACACCAAACTTAGAGAAAAGTGACTTATCGAAAATCTATAAATATATTTTTGATGAGTCATTTCTTGCAATCAGAACTTACGTTGTAATTGTGATAAAAGCAACCCGTAAATGTAAATTGAACAAAGAAAAAAAAAATTTTTTAGGACTATTGATTACTTTATTTTGAATGCAACTATTTTGTGATATCGCTACAAAGTATTGGAATCGATTTAAGCAATTGCAGTTTTGTTTGTTTGCTTGTTTTTAAATCATAAAAAATTTTGTTTATATGTAACTAAAACAACTTACCTAATATATATACTAATAAAATTAAAAGCAAACATCTGGTTTTCATGCCTTTAAAATTCAAATCCTAAAAAAGAAAGAAAATTGTGAGATAAAATTTATAAAAATATAAAGAAAAAATTAAAAATTATATTTTAATTACATTATTAATTTATCAGATATAATGGCAACGTTAAAAACAATTTTTATGCAAAGAAAAAGCAAATGTTTATAAAAACGATTTCCTTTGTACTAGAAGTATAAGTTTAGCTTATCATGCATTTATTACTGCATATTTATATTTTGAGAGACCAGCGGTTCCCAACATTTTTACACTGTGTCCCCCTTTCCCCAACAAGGGATAACTTACGATGGCGATATCCCCCCCCCCTCACATTCCTCAGCATACGTACAGTTTTTTATTCTTGAACAATGAACATTTAGTCACCTTTTTCACAAAATAGTGTTATCGGTAAAGTTTGAATAAACATCTTTCTTTCTTCCTATAATTTTCTGGTTATAGTATGAAATTTTATGTTTTGGAATAAAAATAAGAATAAATTGGAGTTTAATAAAAAGAATAAAGTTGACAGTTTTTTTTTTTCAGACCCACCTCCAGCAAACGCTCTGCGTCCCCGTAGGGGGTCGCGCCCTACCGGTTTGGAACCATTGCGTTAGACTATTAAAAAGTACTTGAAAAGTTATTAAAAAGTACTTGAATTCCTTTTTAATACGGTTTGGTTTTCAAATACTAAGCATAAAAATATTGTAAAAGCATTTTCATATTTGCTTTGAATAATTTTAATAGTATAAGCACTCAGCATTTGAAGGAGAGTAG
Source organism: Cheiracanthium punctorium (assembly GCA_038373885.1). Taxonomy (NCBI): domain Eukaryota; kingdom Metazoa; phylum Arthropoda; class Arachnida; order Araneae; family Cheiracanthiidae; genus Cheiracanthium; species Cheiracanthium punctorium. Next base: position 49,485 of record JAWZYV010011634.1, read on the forward strand.
GATTATTTTACAAAAATATCCAAAAGGCTTGAAATTTAAGAATTTTTCATAAAATCAAATTGTTACATAATAAAAACTATTAAACCTTCTTGCTTATAAAAATATTAAAATAACCTACATGCTTTTATCTAAGGAATAAACTAAGTATTACAACTATATTAATTGATTAAAATTTTAAATATAATCGAAGAAACATTAGAAAAATGTTATATATAGAATGTTTCCAATTGAAAACCACTTCATAATTTTAAATACATTCACTGTTTTAGCATATGCCTTAATATTCACAGGCACAGCTCAAGCAGTCTCATAAAAATCAGGTATCTAAAATAATTTTTCCAATAGTAGCTTTTAAATTCAATCAATAAAAAAAGCATTACTCATTTAAATTTTGCGTTCATGATGTAAAATAACAATTTATGATGTGCATTTTTAAAAAAAATTTAGAACTTTAAATAGACAATTAATATTTTTCTTAAACTCATCGTTACAATATATCCTGTACAAATGAATCAACCTTTATTTCATAGTGGGAATTTTTTTTAATAAGTTAAATTATTCTAATTTTTACATCCTCTCATAAATATACGAGTTTGATAAATATGTTTCTTCACTGTCATGTTAAAGAATATTTATGAAACAGTACGGTGAGCATTTTGTAAAAAATGTAGACACAAACGTAAAATTAGGGCCGTGCCTATTACTTAGGCCGAGTATTCGAACAAATTTTAGTTGCGATTAAAAATCTTGACCAAGAAACCAAATTGCGATTAGTGCTAGTGCAGTTAGATTAAAATTTTTTCCAGGATAGTGCATTTTAATTAAAAAATAATATTTACTTGGGATAAAACACACAAACAACAAGTATAGTGAAATTATTAAAACGAAATTATTAATTCAACTCTCTTTTCGTAAATCGTCGCTTCCACAAAGAAAAAAAAAACATTTATAAATCATTTTTACAAACGTAGTCAAATAGATTGTTTTGTATCCATGTCAATAAAATTAGAGTACTGTGAAGCGTAATCATTATAATAAACGCAAATAATTTCTTTAAAAATCATGTATTTGAGTGTTTTAAAGTTTTTCTTGTTTCATAAAAAATAGTTTTTAAAAGACCTGAAAGTATCGATGCAAAATGCTGCCGCGAGTCTTCATGGCCCAAGTCCTTTCAAGCACGAAATCATCTGTTTTGCTGCATAAATCAACATATTTTTCACATTGCTGAGCTTCAGTTTAACACGAATTTGCTTTATGGCTCGCTGTTAAGAAAATTAAACTAAAAACTCTTAAGGAAAAATGAACTAATGTTTTTCACCGGGAAGTTTGAAATATATTGAAACATATTTATGAATAAGCAAAAATAATTGATAAGAAAAATTTCCTTTTTAGATACTAACAAGCTTTGACTTTTGCACAAATCATTTAAAAAATATTATGCTTTTTATTAACAAATACAGCATATTCTCAGTCCGCTTGCTTTTAGTATCGGCATATTATCGAACAGTTTTAGTTACCAGGTCTTTCGGTAACCTTTGCGTAGAATATTAAAATCTTTTTGATATTTAAGGTCTTCTGTTCGATTCATTGGGAATTATAATTTGAATTCAGTCCAACAATCTGTCCCCCTCCCCCACTAATTTCTTATTACTATCGGAAAAGTCCTTTTTATATATACTGTAAAATATTTTGCTTGAAAATGCAAAAAAAAAAAAAAAAAAAATAATGTGCCGACAAATAGAACGCCAGCACTACTACTTATATAAAACACTAACTATTTTGAAGTTTAAAAAAATATTTTGATAAAAATTGGCATTAAAATCCCATGTTTTGTTTTAAAAATAATCTGTTAAAATTTATCATTCATGAGAGTTTTGCGCGCGGTTTTGCTTATTTTAAGAATGATGAACATTCGGTTTCTCAGACTAATTGCGCTGTTTATTAAATTTATCGGTAGGAAAAATTTCGCTGAGTATGCTCCAGCATCTTTTTCTAAATGTATTGAGAAAAAATGTTTTCCATTTTGTATATTTTTATCAAAACCTCCAATTCCATAAGAGTTTAAAAATTGATTCTTATTTCAAATTAAAACTATTTTTTTATCCTTTTTTTCATGCAAAATAGTAAATAACATTTAATTGAAGAAGAGCGTAGGTTCAAATGTGAATGAAAATTATACGAAATAAAAATAATAATGAAATGTTTGTTTTGACTAGGGAAAAGAATGAGAATGCGTTGATTAGGGAAAAAATGTTTACGAGAACAAATAAAGAATAAACTTAGCATGTTTATGCTTAAAAATCCTTTTCAGGTGTCATTTTATGATACTGTTTCCTATGTTACAAAACTACTTTTTTTCACTCCTCCGACCAAGGCATCCCCCTTCCTAGGCAGATAGTCCAATTATATAAATTGTGTGTCTAATACAGGGGTGTTCGTAATCCGGATATATTCGGAATTCTGGGTATTTTTAGCAAGTGACAACCGAAATTCCAGGTTTATTTGAACAAACGATAAAATTGCGCTGAACATTACGTTCAGACATTCAAGTTTCAATTTTTTCTCTTCGTTCTTGTGAAGGATTATTTTTCTTGACCATTCCTTTATTTAAATCTCCAATGGATTAGGATTAAAATTTGACCTTTATTTTTATAGCAAATGATTTTTTTTTCAGATTCATGATTAAAAAAATCATAAATATATTAAATTAAGTTGGATTTTATTTTTAAGGTCTAGTTTCCGTAAAAGGTTCGCATATGTTTGTGAAATATAATGTTTATTTTTCAACAGCTAATGAAGATTATTACTATTTCTTAGATTTAAAATGGGAGAATTTTGTTATAATTTTAATATTATTGATTAACATTAATAAAAAGTAGGCAAGGCAAGAATCTGTCTAGACCTAGAATAATCCTTTTTTTTCTCTTTTAAATATTTATAGTAAATATTTCATTAGTCACAGATCTAGAGAAGAGTGGGTCCCAATGAGGCAATGGAATTTCACAAACAACTATTACCGTTTACCTGTGATAAGTAGAAGTTAAATGCTACCCAGAATTCCACGTTGCAAATTGCTGCTAGCTCATGTACTGCATTAACTGAAATTTTTGGTTGTGTTTACTCACAAAGTTACTTTTAGAGAAGTTTTCATCTAGTGTCATCTAGTTTCATTTGAATAATAGCGGTAATTTTGTGAATTTTATTAAAGATTGTTAATGTACCTCGTTATTATAACCTATAGTTAAATTATTTATATTGTAGTATATTTTTTAACTTAAGAACATGTTTACAATTTTGTTCTTTTGGGTCACAATGGGCCACATTTTCTGGGCCACAATGAGACATCTCGTTGTGGACCTAAGCAGAGGAAACTTGTTAAAATTAAAAATCAGGCAATTTATTAAGATTAATAATTGGTAGACTTATATTAATGGGCTCTTTCGAGACCAGGTAATCGAAATTCCGTCAAAAAATATATTTTTACTTTTCATATTGCATTAAATTCTTTAAAGCTTTATCTTTCCAAAGATATGTTGCATTTGTTTATTGAATAAACTGAAGAACTAGAAAATTTTTATTTTTACTTTACTAAATTCATACCGACTGCAAGTTTTTTTTAAACCAACAATTTTCTGTAAGTTAAATACAAAATTTTAAGATTTTTTTACTTGTCTCATCGTGGCCCATAGAATGTCTTATAGTGGCCCACAATGATACATTTATTTATCTTTTTTAAAAGTGCAATAACGTATTAAAGTAAATAACGTATTAACGTAACGCAATAACGTATTAAATGAAATATTGCATCTGATATATTTTGTGTGACGTACACTTTAATAAAATAATTATAAAACGTTCTAAGTGGTTTTTGTCTCATTTAGCCCACCCTTCCCTACTACTAGATATTTAAAAAATTATTTTTCAGTCTAACATTATAAAATGCTTATAAATGGAAATACACATATTTTTACTTTAAATAGCCTTTTTGCATACTGTAAAAATGTTATTAATTTCTCCGTTGATTGTTGCAAGCATAAGTAAAAAACAACACTACTTTTGCCACGCACTTTTCATGTTTTTTTGAGAAGTCCAACAATCACTCTGCCAGTATGAATGCTGTTTTAAATGAAAGTTTATAAATTAAACTTTAATTAATATTTCTGTAGAAATTCACCTTCTAGGCGGATGCTATGTGCAAATGTTTTAAATATTTTATTCTGTTTAAAATATGTAAAAATTTGTAAAACTTAAAAGTGTCTCATAAATTTATTTGATGAAAAGCATTAAAAATGCTGTTTGAATACTGCTTATTAAAAATTATCTTTTGCGCACTATTTAGAAAAGGCAATTTATAATGATGTCCGTGAGCTATTTGGCAAAAACCGCCAAAAGTGTTGTTCACGTGCTGTTTTGCACCTTAGAAATTTCAAAAGTTGGCAGATATGTAATAATATGTGGCTCGAAAATTCTCATAATTAACATAAGTTACACTATTCTGATAGCAAAAGAAAAAAAAAATATTTGACCCTTGACAAATCTTTGCTGGCTAGTAAAACCTAGAAAGTCTTGCTTAGACATTGCTGATACAAATACATTTAATACAAAGTGTAACAGATTATCTTTTCTTGCACTGATCTCATTACGACTACTTAATAATCCCAAATAAGTTATCAAATTCTCTGCTTACATCAGCTTATAAATGTTTGACATTCAGTCAGTCTGATTTGTTATCGGCATTTGCCACTTTTGTTGGCAGGTTTTTGCCGCGGGGATAGGTGTAGAAGGATTGTCTGTTGGTGGAAAAAACTTCGACACATTTTGGATCCGGAGTTTGTTTTTGATGTGTGCATGTCATTTATAAGAATTATGCGATCAAAGAAGAAATAAAAAATGAGGAAACGTCCAGTGAATTTCATTTCCTCATTCTCCGAAGCCAGAGGCTTCGCCAGAGCCTAAAAATCAAAAATTCTTACACGTTTCGCCTAACAGCTTTAGTGAGAGAGTTTCGAGTATGTCTGTTTATCGACACTTTCAAGTAAATTTCAAAAGTGTATATCCGTTTAACCCTTTAACGCGCAGTGGAACACCACTGCCACTGTTTGGTGTTCCCCGCTTTGGGAACACCAAACTCTAACATTTTGACTGTTGCCAGTCACGAAGAATAGATTGGATTTCTAGAAAAATAGTTGCGGGTGACATAGCTCCACGAGAATCCTTTACTTTTTAGCACGTCATTTCCTGTAAAAAAATGGTCACGATTATTTTAAACAGCACTGACATCTGCTGAAAAGTGGAAGAATGCGAGAACAGATGGATAGATTACCCAATGCTGAAAAAAGGGCAGCCGTTGTCATCGCTCGACTTAACTACCAGCAAGATGGCGGACGATCGAAACGTTCATCGCGTGCTACAGATCTAGAGACCCTGTTTTGACGACAGCTGGATGTGCGGCACAGCCAGCTGTCGTCAAAACAGGGAATCAAAACATGGCTGTTTTGATTCACGAAGAATACATTTCATTTCACTTAAATACTTAAGGAGGACATCTAGATAGACTGTCCAATGTTGAAAAAGTGCAGCCGTTGCCATCGCACGATTTAACTACCAGCAAGATGGCGGTCGATCGAATTGCCCACAGAGCTGACGAACATTTTTGACACAGCCGGATGTGTCAAAACGCTGCACTCTTTCGACATTGCGAAATCGTTGCGCGTCAAAAGGTTATGAGGATTATCTGTCGGTCTGTGCTTGCTGTAACTGTCATAACTGTGCATCAATGTTATTGCTGTGTCGTACAAAGTGTTGAAGGTAGCATACTTTCCGTAGGATGTTTTTTACTACTAGGGGCCAAAGCCCCTAGACTCGCTACGCTCGCTTTTCGTATGAGGCAAAAAGGCCCCTAAAAAGACTTCGTAAAAAAGACATAGTATCAACAAACAAAACCCAAAGGTTGGATAAGATAGAATGTTACCGAGCTACACATTGCTTGGTTCTTGCATGTTGCTTGGAGCATAAAAATTTAAACCTCGCACTATTTGTAATTATGTGAAAAGGATGGGACGCGTTGCGTATCAGCCAATTATGTGGAATTTTCATAATTTGGCGACATGCGTATATGTATAGTTAATAATTAGCTCTAAGAAAACGGTAATTCATATGTTTTCTTTGATAAAAACTGGAACAGGTAGGATAGCTTGCCACCCATGGCGACTTTTCATTATTTGGCGATTTAAACATGCTCACAACCTTTAATTACTGTTCATTTAAGGTTACCGTAAAACCGTTATTTGTATTTTCATTTACATAATCGTTTGCAGATTGGCGTACTTAGCATCACGAATTATACCATCTCGTCGCGCTAGCAAATACCCAAAGTGTACTATAACTGCTATAATGGCATAGTTAACGCCGCCAAATATTTCTACTGGTAGCCAATAATCCAGCTGGACCGAACCGGCTTTAAAATAATCTGCATTTTAATTATTTTTCATTTTCAATATATTAGTTATTCTGGTTTGGAAAAAAGAATAATCGCTCATTCTAAACACCTGTTGCCCAAGCGAACTTACTATTTGAAAATTGTCAACTTTGTGTAACACATTTTGAGTTACTTATTTTATATAGTTTTTATTTTGGCGTAAAATGGGTGTATTTCTACTTCATGTTTGACAATTTCGCTTGATACTACATACTTGGAAACGCTTTGTTGCAAAGGAATGATGATTTTGTTCCAAATCTGGAAAATTTGGCACAAAATCATTCTGCTTATTTTTTCAGCTTTTTATTAATATCTTCTAAAATAATTCGATTTTCGAAATTTAAGTCAGCTCATCAGGTTCCTCGGAATTTTTCGAATCTGTGGGTACCTTAGTCGAAACTTAAATCCCCACGGTTTAGGAGGTGATAGGCCAACAAGCTTTGACAGCGCCAGCGGCCTTTACTTTTTTTTAGAATAGAGAGGTAAGGAGATCCAAATATCTTTTAGTACTTTAAAGTGTATGAGCAATCCTTTTTTAAAGAGTATTACAGAGAAGCTCCTTTATTTCAAACAAAGCAAAATTAATGTATATATAATCAAAGTTAATAAATATTTCTCTACATTTAAGATAGTGCATGTAGCATTATGTATGTTTCGTTGGAAAATCAAATAGCACTCATAAATAAAGCTCTACGACAGGAGTGGCGAACCAATAGCACGCGACACGATATTTTGGGCACGCCACCGATCAGAACGGTTTGCATTTTAATTTAAAATAACAAAGTTCACTATGAAGTATTACGATCGAACGGTCAATAAGCCAAAATCACTAAGTCAAAATTATTTGACGGCACGTCTGTGACCTCATTAAACATTTCTTTAGGAAAAACATGGCACTTTGATCCATAAAGGTTCGCCACCCCTGCTCTAGGAGCAATGATTACAAAGAAATACTTTGGTATCTTTTTAGCTGTAACCTGTTGAATATTACTTATGTTTGCTGCATGTTACACCTTTGATTCTCTGTCTTTGAATAGCTCACTGTGGTGCAGCGTTGCACTTAATGCAATCTTTGTCCATTGAAAAGAAAACGAAAACAGTAATTTAAATAGTAGCCTTTTAAACTACTTCTGTATTTGAACAGGCAATTTGTGAAAGAAATCACTTCTATAAGAAGCTTTATTATTTCCCCTGTCTTGCTCAAGGAAAGAAGTTCAAGTTCAAAGTTTGTGGGATCAAGGCAATTGTTTCGAAGGCAAGACAACTTTAAGGTAATTTTATGCTGTTTGTTTCCTTATGTGTAACTTAAAATACCAGTGTCGGCCCTGGAACTTGGCATGTAATATATTTCGCATCATAAATTCTATAAATGGGAGGTGCAAAATACTCATGAGTCTCATTTGAAAAGTCTTGAGGATTTTTAATGCAGCAGTTCAACAAACGGAGTAATTACATTAAAAGCCAAGTTAAGGTCATTGCAAAACTTTCGCACATCACAGAAAGGCGATTTTGAACAGAAAACTGATGTTAAATTTAAGACGTTTAGAATGTGTTTATAAACAAGTTTATTAAGTTATTTGATTTTTTTTCAAATGACAGTTTATGTTTGCTCGTGATGAAACTTTACGTGACAATTTTGTATAACATTCTGATAATGAAATTAACCTAGAATAATGACCTTCAAGATGTTCAGAGGTCATTATTTGGAGTCAATTACACTTCGGATGAATGAGAGCTAAGTAGGGAAAGAATACGAGCAGAACTATGTTTGTAGTTGAATTCACGAGGCATCATACCAGTATGCACTTGGTAATACTTTCTCTTGTGAAACTGATAGATTGCCCTCAGTTCGTCTGAAGATACCTGATAGGCGCACGAGACAGTCATTTGCCAAATTTCGACACGGACAGTGTTTTAGACTTAATGGAAATAGATTTAATTTCTTCATACGAGGTCCATAGGCAGCAAAATATTTTTTGGGGTTAAAGAACACAAGGCAGAAAAATCTAAATTTCATACATAATAGTATAATTTCTATTTTTTAAAAATAACAAAAAATTCGAGAAAACGGTCTTTTTTTTCTATGGTTGTATGTACGTCCCTGTAATTCCACAAGGGATTTGCTTGTCATGTCAAATGTAAATAACTGTACGGCCTTATTTTCACATTTTCGTTTCTGAATCAGAAGAGAGATTAATGCAATTATTTACTGCTGAGGTATAAAAAATACACCATCAGCAAGATTGATGCAATTAATTACAGCTTCATAATTATAATTGCATACATGCTATTTCATTCAAGTAATAAACTGCAGTATAAAAAAATATGCCACAGGCAAATTAATTCCACGTAATTTAAAATTTCTTATCCTTGAAAATAATCTCTTTTCCAGCTATGATATGTAAAGAGAAATTATTCAGTCAAATAAAGACGAGTACTATGTTTTTAACTATTGAATCAAAGTTTGTTAGTCACAAATTTAGACTTTTCTATTGGAGCAATAGAATGTTTGAATCCAGTAAATTATGGAGCACTGCATTTCCTAGATTATTGCCACTATGTAGAATTGTAGACCAACGTATCTTCCGGTGTTGCATGATGTCGTTTGAAATTTTATACTATTTTGTGCATGCTGACAGCATAAAAATGGGCCACAAAATTACTTGCTGCATGATTGTTCATAGGAGTAGCCTAAAAGAGATGCATTTCAACTAAGTAACACCAAGGTTCAAGTCTCGTACTTCTCGGAGTATACTTTTGCTGTGTCTACATATACTGACTAAGAAAATTTCCAGATAAGCATAACTGAGATTTACAACAAAACAGATGCGTTCCACATCATTTGTAAAATATCATTGATCTAGAAAAGCAACTTGGAACAGCCGAAAAAATTGTTTTAGTAGAGTTCTACCTTATGTTATTTATAGTATATTGATGAACATCACCACTAGAGGTTTCTTAAGTTATAAACTATTGATGACTTTAAGTTATATTTGCATTGATAAAAAAATACTGATTATACAGCTATTAAGATTTTTTTTTTCCTTTTCCGGAGTGGGCATTACAAAGCAAAGTTTCATATTATACCAGCGATATCCAAAATTTTAGCAGTGCGAACATACATCGGGCCACCCCATTGAGGTAACATATGTAGAGTGCAGAACCAGTAGATGTTATCTGTTTGTGCTTTTACTGTTTGTGATCTAATAAAGTTTGGTATTTAGGGAAAGGTGGCCCGAAATGATTCTATCGGGCAAAACGATCCACATAGGTTTTCTTCCACACAGGCAGTGGTATCTACTATGTAACACATAAACTACTAGTTGTGCCAAGTCAAGAAGAAGCAATGGCGATATTTAAGCGATCTGTGTATTACATGTCTGAGTAGTATTATTCAGAAAACTGGGTTTCATCTCCCCAGTCTCTTATATAAGGTAAACGCTAACTTTCTTATTTATTTAGAAATGCAGTCTTTAATGTACAGAAATATGATTTGGTTTACTGAATATAGTATGTTTTTAGATGTAGATGACAATGTTTAATTTGTTCTGTTTTCTCGGCATGTTCCAGTAATAATGGCCTAAAATGGGCAGCCATACTGCCGTGTAAAATGATCCATCCACTGAAGAAACTCCAGTACCGGTTTCTAGTCATCGTGGCAGCTCTTCAGACGTTCTCAAAATGTGCGATTCCCCATTACATTATTTAACTTATTTCTGAGTTTACTATAGGCCAAAATTTTTGCATTATAATTTTTAAATATTCCATTTTATTGCTCGTAACACCTTTTTATTTTTAAAGTTTTATAAAAAAAATTAGGCATACTATATGATTGTAAAACTTTATTTCGTTATGTATAGTCATAATTGCTTTTCACCTTTTATTTTGCCGATAAAAAACAATTTACAATTATTTTCAAATGAAGGATCATTTTGCTCTTGGGTGCGAGTAAAATGATCATTCGTTCCATTTTAACAATTAATGCTGAAAAAAAAAAAGCTATCAATTAGTATCACTTTGTAATCTTTTCAAATCAAGGACAGTTTACTAAGCTCACTGTATATTACTAAAAATTTCATTTCCCCAAACAATAAAAATTCTTAAATGTGAGACCTAAAACAACATGGAAAAATAAGAGAAGCCAATAACCAGTTCCTTTAGAAAACAAAATATTTTCAAATCAAATTAAATATTTAATTCAATCACGTCTAAAAGTATTTTTCCATATCAATGCATCACGCAAAATGAATAATGCTATGCAATCTACGAGGAATGAGGAAAAACATTTCCGCCCGAAACATTCATAGCTTAAGGTCTTAATGTGTACTCGGACATATGTAATCCCTCAAAATGTCCCTGCATTATTAAAATAGTAAACTTACAATTTGATAAGGAAAATGCACAACTCTCAATTGATACTGATACTTTCAACATTCAGTCGAAAAAGATTTTAACCCACGATCATTCACACAGTTGATAAAAAGTGATAAATTTTATTTGCCAATTCTGATTCTCAAGTGAAAGAATAAGTTCTGTAAATAAAAATGTCGCACCCAAATTTGTTTTTCAGTATTCAGAAAAAATACAAAAGTAAAAAAAAATATAAAAAAAATCAACTCGGCAAGTGAATACTTTTACATAATTTTTGAAAAATATCTTGAAACACTGTCTATCACAAAAGCAAATGACTATAGAGTTTGTGTTAACCCTTTGAGGCGCAACCCTTTCCCAATGCTGAAAAAAGGGCAGGCGTTGCCATCGCTCGACTTAACTACCAACAAGATGGCGGACGATCGAAACGTTCATCGCGTGCCACAGATCTAGAGACCCCTTTTTTGACGCAGCTGGCTGCGCGGCACAGCCAGCTGTCGTCAAAAAAAGAGTCTCTAGATCTGTGGCACACGAGGAACGTTTCGATCGTCCGCCATCTTGCTGGTAGTTAAATCGAGCGATGGCAACGCCTGCCCTTTTTTCAGCATTGGGAAAGGGTTGCGCCTCAAAGGGTTAAAAGGACTCAGTATACTTCAGTTGGTGAAAAATGATAAAGTTATCGATTTGCATAATGATAATGAGGAAATTATCTGCTTATATATAAAGCTGAAATTGTCAATTTACATTTCAAAATCATTAAATAATAAGCATTTCAAATATGAAGACCTAAACAAATTTAGTTGTAAAGAAAGAAAAAAAATCCTGCACACTGACACCCTCTATTTTGCAAAGTGGCGTGTTTTATCAGCTTAGATCTCCCGAGGGCAGTCAAATCAAAAACATTCTAGATCACATTATAGCATCCTCGTCTTTATTATTCTAATTTATTTCGGATAACTTCTCGGCCACCACTTCCTAGTTTTCTTTACAGGAATTCAGTTCATTAATTATTAACCAGGCAAATAACACCAAAGCGGAGTTTTGTTGACAGTGCTTCCTCGGCCAACTTTTTTCAGTCCAGATAAGGAATGCATGCCATTTATTAAAATAAAAGAAACTTTCCATTAAGACTTTCTCTTCTCCGAAACGACCCGCAGCCTGGGGCCCGACCTCAGTGGGTCAGCAGGTAAAACGACAGGTATTGAACAAAATGAACAGCAAAGCCTCGGGATGTACAATAAATAAGATGGAATTTATTTGTGGAAGATTAAAAACGAATTCTGTGATCGATTATTAATAATAAAACGCTTGTTGTAAATGAAATTCGAAATGGCAGCGATTGAATTTGATTAGACTGATTGTGATTGTCATTTTCAAATTTTATTAGAATGTTAGCAATACAGTATACCCTCGCCCATTCGCGGTTAACCGTTCGCAGCCCCGCATATTCGCGGATTTTGGTTTTTTTCATTATTTCTTCAATTTCCTGAATTTCTTAGGCCATTCTTTTAGCAGAAAAACGACCACATTCACCTTAATTGGTAAATAATTTAAAAATAACAATGTCAGTTAAAACAAAATAAAAAATTAGAAAAAAGAGATGATACCGTATGACTGGTAAATAAGTAATTTTAAAACAACAAAATCAATTATAGGTAATATTTAAAGTTTCTTTTTTTCTTGTCTTCAACAATATCAGTAATGTTAAATAAATCGTATAGAACATTGGAGATAGGCTTTTTCATTAATTTAAACAACTTTTAATGAGAACTTATGTTTACCTTTATCTATAATTCAAAATAATTTTAGAACTTTCAATTTCGCTGTTACTTAACTTTCAAATGAAACTTATATAACTATCACGCATTGAACAAATTACAGTTGTTTAAGAAATTAATTTAAAAACTGTTAATTAAAAAAGATTTTAAAATTAAGTTTTAAAAGGCTACACAGTAAGTAGTAAGCTAGCTATCATAAGCAAAAGAATGTAAGAAATATGTAAAAATAAAGTTGAGACAATGTAGCTTAATGAATAAAACAGTTGTGAAGCTGTTACAGTGGGCAAAATCATTATTTCTTTGTTTGAAAAACAGTAATATGTTTTTGCCCATTGAGCATCAACAGCGTAACCATTTTCACTAATGCACTACCCGACGTTGAAAAAGTGTAGCCCTTGCCATCGCTCAATTTAATTGCCAGCAACATGGGGGTCGATCGAATCGCAAATCGCAGGACACAGAGCTTCAGACCTATTTTGGCACATCTGGTGCAAATAAATGCAATAATAAGCTAGCAAACTAGCTATGCATTATCGCACAGCTATTGCATTAGGACCATTTAACCGTATGTTTTTGTGACTAGAAGTGTAAACGCTGGAATTAAGTGGTTTCACATAGCGACCATGGTGCGTTAAACTGTTAACGGAACGCTAACAAGCGATTTTCTCATTTAAATTAAAACAGCAAAATTTCACTTAACTCTTTTTTTTTTAATAGCAAAACCATTTGCTTTTCCGAAAGATTATAAACACATATTTATTGTTTTCATCCTGATCACCTATTGAAAGTCCTTGACGCAAAGCTTTATGTAATTGTTATTGCATTTATTTACACCAATCCTTCATATTAAAACTAGAAACCTTTCAGAAACGCCCTTGCGTTTGCACCGGGCTGTAAACGAGCACACCTTAGGGCGTAGACAAAACGAAACCTTCGGATTAAGGCGGGCCTCTTATAACTTCAAAAGTACCCTAACAGTTAAAAATAAAATAAAACCTAGAAGCATTAACCTTAATTGCGTCATTCTTACTAATCCCTAAACAATAAAAATTATAGTGATGGTGGGAAATTTCACCAATTTGGTCTGAAAGCAAGCGCAAGGATCTAACGCAATGACGGAAGTTCCATCAATGGAATAATGAGATATTTCGTGAAATAACACTAATTGAAACGACGAGACAACTTGTTAACAATTGGAACACATGTTACGAGATACAGTACACGCTTGGTATTAAGTCTTTAAGCCACAAATAACTACCTTTCAAACGGTCTGTGTACAGCAATTGTAGGGATTTGAATATAGTATGTGAAATATCATCATTACTGCACGAGATTGATATTTAAATTAAAGGCAATTTAATAGTCTTGAAAGAGAATCATAAAAGGGTCATTTTCAAAATTCGGTGTCGCTTGACTGATATTTAAATTAAAGGCAATTTAATAGTCTTGCAAGAGAATCATAAAAGGGTCATTTTCAAAATTCGGTGTCGCTTGCTGTCCGTGTGTAAAACATTTTTTTTTTACAAGGTATAAGAAAATTTAAGTGATTTTTCCTTTTTATCAAACAGTTTCCAATAGTGAAACAATAGATTATAAAACGTACTATTTAACAAATTTTTTTGAAACAGAAATGAGTAGAGAAGATACTTAAATATAACTGTCCGATTCAGAACATAAAACGAGTTATGCAGAATGACTGCCCCATAACTAGAATTTGCTTTAACATTGTGAAATAGAGTTTGAATTGCATTATGAAAGGCTTGTTTTAAGGTTTTAAGACAAGTACAAGATTTTTGATGGTTAAATACAACAGTCCAGATTTTGCATGTCTGTTACCATGCATTATTTTCAACTTTTTAAACAACAAAATTGAAATGAGAATAGCAACACCTGTTTACCATTAGAGTAAGGTCGAAAAAGAAATATAGACAGACTTCCTGAGTTTTTGGCATTTGACTGAAAAAGCAAAAGTCTATTTGTGATAAGTATTTTTATTGCATGTCATGTCTTAATTAGTTGTATAAAATATATTTATTTATTTGTTAATTTATTTGATTAGAAAAAGAAAGAGAAAAAAAGAAACTAATCTAAAAGATCCTATTTTATTAGGTTGTAACGAAAGTTTTCCGCCACTCCAACTACTGCCTGCACAAGCAGTTCGCGTTGGTGTCTTTGCCAATATTTTGTAAAACGATTTTTGTTATTTGAAAGAAAAGACTTGTTTTAGAGCACTGTGTTGTGAAATCTGTAAAACAATATCGTTATGATTAAGTATAAGGTGCCTGAAATAGAACTACCACGCTACCAGATTGATCCATCATTTACTCTCAGTTCTGTCGCAAAAAGTCTCAGCTACAGAATGACACTGAATTATGTGAACAACTTAAGGTACTACTGTTGTATCATATGACACTTTGAAGATTTGGTACCGAAAGTTCAAAAACGAGGACTAGGATATTAAAGAAGCAGAGCGCTCTGGTCATCCTTATAATGCTGATGATGCCCGCGCCTACCAGAATTTGTGGAAGAAGATAAAATATTCATCCCCTCGAGAACTAGCTAAAAGAGTCAGACTTTAGTGCCATGACCATTAGTCGCGCTAAGCATTGCATAAACTTGGCATATAAGGTCAATAGCTGGGTACCGCGTGAGCTGACTCAAGCAAATCTGGCGGAAAACTTTCGTTATAACCTGATACTTCCATAAAATGGATGCATATGCCAATCTTCTAAATAACCGCCCCACAGACAAACTAACCCCCCCCCACCCCCGACAAGCTTGCATTAATCCGCTACTGGTTCGAGTAAGTAATTAAAATTTGTTCTCGCTAGTTTGGACTGGGATTCGAAATTCCGCCTTGGGATTCATTGAGCCTTGGAGGAAGAAGCAGAAACAGTGTTGCTACTCAATTTCTGAAAAAGAATTCTCTGGCTTTTCCAAGTTTTCCAGACCTTATCTCGATAAAAATCCACACTATTTTTTACGTTCATGACACTAATTTTGCATACCTCCTCTAATATTTCCATCTTCCCAAAGTAAGGTTAAACGTCGATTGCTTACAAACACAGATTTCTGATAATTTTCCAGGTCACATTATGTGATTTTCCAGGTTTTGGGCTAAAATTAGCGATTTTCCTTGACTTCTCCCCAACTTTTTTTTACTAAAACGATATTCCCTGATTTTTCCAGGTTTTCCCTGACCAGTAGTAACCCTGAAAAAGCCCCTCTTTTCCCGAGGCTCAATGTATGCCAAAACTCGGAAACTTATGTTAAAATATAGGGCATTTTATAATAACGTTTTAAACTCACTAGTAAACAACTTCAAAGCTTTGACAATGCGACAAGATGACACAGTTGTCTAAATGTCTAGAAAAATACTCAGCAACCAATTATAATGATTTATGATATACCTGTCATCTCACTATTCAAAACAGACAAACGAACAAAGAAAAGAAAACGGATATGATACATATCTTCAAATTATTAAAAGAGAGCAGATGACAAAAATCTTGCAACGAGACAATCACTGACAGTTGGATGGCATGCGAAGTAAAAGATAATAAATTTCATGAAGAGGCGAAAGACAGCAACAGCAACAACAACAAAGACAAAGGAGAAGAGCGTGGCAAAATTTGCTTTGAATGTACCTTGTTCACATCGTGATTGAAAATATCAGGGATATGTTTTACAAGAAACTTTTCGCCACGTAAAACAAGTCTGTCCGATATGATGTAAACAAGTGATGATTCTGCAAGTTTATTTTTCAGGTTGGAGATACATTTTAAAATTCGAATTCTAAAGAAAGTCGTTAACATTTTAATTACGGCTCACGGAAGCAAATAAAGATTTCCTAAATGTCACCATCTCATGATTTATTTCCAAACATTTCCATTCACGAGTAAAGGTCATCATAATCTCCGGAGAATCGCTCATGAAAGGCTTGATTAAGGTCAAGATAAGTATGACCTTCATAATCGTGAATGGTAAATATAAACAAAGCTTTTGAGTAAAGTTAACTACGAAAGGCCATCGAAGATCATTCAAGACTTGTGTACACTGTCCAGTTGAAAATGATATGGTCTTAATTCCATAACAATTGAAAGAGTTATAGCCTTCTGGTTTTGGATTCAAATTTTAATCTATGCCATAAAATTCTGTACCTCTTTTTTTACATAACTGTTATTAGTTGTATACGTCCACCATCAATATTTATGGAATCCAAGCCTACGTCAATGTTTCTGGAACACTATATATATACACACACACGGTTCTTTCTCGGGTATGTAATTTTTTTTTTTTTTTTTTTTTTTTTTTTTGTAGGAGCATGTAATTTTTTCAGCAACATGCTCGACAGGGCAAATCTAAAAATTTCGGATTTTTGTCAACCTTGTTCTGTACCCCTCTGTAAGTCCAGCATTATACAGGGTGCCCCCCAAAACTCACCTAGGCTTTTGTTAATTAAATATTGATCATAGATCTACAATAAATTACAAAGTTACGTAAAGAAAGGTACAAAATTTCATGGGCGATTAAAGTTTTCGGGCGATTAACTCTAAATAAGCAAAAATTTTAATTTTAATTTTGCCCCCGTACAAAATAATTCCCAATTAGTAAAAGGTTCACCATACATGAATTACGTACGGTACCAAATTTCTACCTTTCATCAAAAAAAGGATCAGAGATATGAAAATAAGTATAAGGTGACTTTTAACAACTTTTCAATAACTCTCGAAGAGAAAAAATCACGCCGGAAAATCGCGTACAGAGGTAGCACACAAATTACGAAAGAAAACAAAATACTTGAATAAGTACATAATGTTATAGGTATTTTATAGCCCCTGACCAATTTTGTTTAAACACATATCTGAGACTTTTTATGATGAATGGCCGAAATTTTTCCATCAGCCAATTAATGCTGGCAGATATTTTATTAACCCTTTCGGGCGCAATCTTTTCCCAATGCTGAAAAAGCGGCAGCCGTTGCAATCGCTCGACTTAACTACCAGCAACATGGCGGACGATCGAAACGTTCAGCCCTTTTTTCAGCATTGGGCAATCTATTCAGCTGTTCTCGCATTCTTCCATTTTTCAGTAGATGCCAGTGCTGTTAAAAATAATCGTGACCATTTTTTTACGGGAAATGACGTGCTAAAAAGTAAAGGCTTCTCGTGGAGCTATGTCACCCGCAACTATTTTTATAGAAATCAAATCTATTCTTCGTGACTGGCAACAGTCAAAACGTCTGAGTTTGGTGTTCCCACAGCGGAAACACTGCGCGTTAAAGGGTTAACTATTTTATTGAGAACTTTAACTGACAGTATCATGTGTTGATTGTACAGCTGAATCAATAGTATACGTATATACAAGGCCTTACCCAGGGGGATGGTAGAGGGAAACAGACCCCCATAACCCTCGAAATTTCGATTTTTGTTAAAAAAATGATTAAGGTGAAGTCATTTCTTGGAAAATCCTCCCTTTTGCTCTGTTTCCACCCATCTCGATTATTATTATTATTTGGGGGGAGAGATATGGCCGGCATTAATATTATATGTCTGTGTGTGTGCAACTCTACAAAAGGACAAACAGACTTAAATGTTAAACTAGGAAAAATCAGTATCAGGCGTTTTTAGATGAGGGGGAAAAAAGCTTAAACGTATGAGAATCAGTCATGCAAAAACTATTTGTTTGTAACGCCTTATTTACTAAACAACAGTTACAAAAGAATTATTGCTATCTCTAAATCTGCAATCGGAACAACCAGATTATCATGCAAATTATCTAGACTGAACTGAATGGTCGGTTGAAGCTAAGATTTTTACAAAGGGAAGCGCTCAGTCATGGATCAAAGTACAAGCATAGATATCGTAATAGTAAAAAAATAGGCCCAAATATAATACTACATCAAAGGCAGCTTTCTCTACTTGAAGTTTTTACAATTTGTCCATGTAAAAATGCAATCTGCAGGCAGTCAATAAGTCTTATGTGTATTAATAAAACCATACTCGATACATTCCATTTTTGTAAACTTAAAATAAGTAATTTAATATTCTATTTTTAACATTATAGTTACTTTAGTAACAGAACCCATTGCTGTTTTTTAAATTGTTAAATTCAGCAATCAAATGAAAACTGAAGTAATTTGTGGAGTTTATAGCCTGGGAAAACGAAAATATATGAATGCGAAACAAATAGAACATTGACTTATTGGAGCTTTGAAAATACTCGGAATAATAATGCTATTGTAGCTATTTAGCGTTTCATTTCCTTCGCATGTGTGACAACAGATCTTCCTAAATGGCCACATGAATGCACGCGCTCCTGGCAGAGGCAATGCTAAATGGTATTGTCGGAAAAACGGGACCAATATTATCCCTTTGAGGCGCAACCCTTTCCCAATGCTGAAAAAAGGGCAGTCGTTGCCATCGCTCGACTTAACTACCAGTAAGATGGCGGACGATCGAAACGTTCATCGCGTGCCATAGATCTAGATACCCTTTTTTGACGACAGCTGGCTGTGCGGCATAGCAGATTTCAAGATTTCAGTGCCTTTCAAACAGAATTGGATATTTTTACCATGCCTTTCAACGTAAATTGTGAAGCAGTGAAGTCATATTTGCAGCTTGAATTAATTGAGTTGCAATCTAACAATCATCTCAAGCAGTTGTTTCTAAATATGCCAGAGTTTTACAAATCATTATCGAAAGTAAGTTTCCCAAATTTGATATCTCACGCCCAGAAAATCAGTGCTATATTTGCTTCGTCTCATCTTATATATGTGAACAAGTGTTTTCAATTATGAATCTCAGAAACAATTCTTTCAGTAGACAGACAGATGAGTATTTAGCCTCGTTCCTTAGAATCAGTACATCTCACTTCGAACCTCAATATAAGGAACTTTTAAAAATGAAATCGCAATTTCATTCATCCCAGTAGTATATTTAAATTGTAATACTTGTATATTGTTTTTAAAATTTTAGAAAAATTTATCTTGGTCTGCCAAACTTTTTTTTATTTCGATTTTTGGCCCGCGACTGAAAAAGTTTGCCCATCCTTGTCCAAATCCATAGCGTAACTCTTATTTATTTATTTTAAAGAGATTTAGCTGTACTAACCCACTAGAGGAAGCAAATTGTTCTAACTTCGATTGAAAAATCTGATTTCTTTATAGGAACATTTTTCAATTATTTCTTCGACTAAAAATATAGTACTATAGATTCACATTTCCAAATACTACATGACAGCTACATATCGGAGCAATATGATCTTTTATCAATACACACTCATTTTGAGTTGAAGTTCACGTTACTGATACCAAATTATTTAAGAGAGAGAGAGTGATAGAGGTTTTATATCACAGCCATTTTCTCGTAATTGGTAATTTTACTCCGACTACATAGCGATCTCAGTACAAGCATAGGGTTTCTGATGTCGAACTGAAGACATACGGGTTAGTCCTTCGACTACGAAGGCCTTACTATACCTTCAGTTCAACATTGTCTTATTTTTCTTCCAGCTCTTATCTTTCTCTAATTCTTCCTTTTTAACTAATTAAAAAGAAAGTTCTACTGCATTAAAATTTCCCATTGACATAGAAAGGAAATCGAGATGAATCGCAGACGAGGGGGGAAATGGTATGCGCATGGTTGAGCCTTGTTTAAGAAGAAAATTTCCGCCAAGGTAGTACATGCGGTTGACCGCCATAGCGCAACCGTTCTGTAGACTGACCTCAATATTCAAGATTCTGTTCTCTCTTTCTTTTGTTTGACAGAAGAAGAAGTAAAAAAACCAATCTGTTGTAGAAACCTGTTGTGGAGTGACTTTATCGCCATACACATAAGATATCCGCTTCTTTTCAAAACTTATGGCTAGAATCGAGAAAATGCACATGGAGCAAAAGTCTTCCGCTCCTGAAGGCCTGCTTTCCCTGTTTTGCATGTTTGTTATCGCGCTTAGTGTTCTGACCTTGCCTTCACAGTCGTTTGCTTTAGCAATAAGGAAACTTTTTGAGTCAGTCCGTTGCCGACTTCGTTGAATTAATCGATTGCCGAGAGAGAAGTGTATCCAATTATCGACAAATGATTGCGGGAGCGTGGCTAGTTTTGCACGTTAGAAGTTATTCGTTCACAATATAAAGGTAAAATATCAGTTAGCATGTGCATTAGCCGCACAAGCATGAACGAGTGGCTTCGCAATCATCCACTGCTGCCATATGGAAGCTCTGGATTCAGCCATTAAGCTCTTGTCAAAGGGAATCGCTTCTGAGGCTCCAGAAAAATGGCCATTTTGAGATATTTAAAATTTGTTACTGGAGTGTATATTAAGTTTGTTAGGTCACTGTAAATCACAATAATTTGTAATGCATATGTCTGGCGGAGAAAAGGCTGTCACAAGATGATAATCATGTAATTACGCAGCAAGAAATGTTTGGATTGATTTGAAAATACTCTAAAATGATTGGGTCTTTTAGATGGAGATATTGAGAAATTGATAGCAAAGTACACATCAAGAAAGTAAATTATTTGTTATGTTATAAGTAACTTCTAACAAACTTACAAAGCACTTAGTTTTTTTGTAAGCGCCAACTAAAAGAAAACTTTAATGTATATTTCAACATAAAGCATTACAATAGTTGACAGTTTAAGCGCATTATAGTATTTTAAAAAAGATCATACCGATGTCCCGTAAAAATACTATGTATAGATGGCGTTATAACTCTCCAGAAATATTTCATCATTGCTTTTGGTTATTTTTATTAAATGGTTAACGAGCAAATTTCACTGTGGATGGATGTTAAAAAAATTTATAGTAACGTAGAACCATAATCTGAATTCTGAAGGTGTCTTAAGTTGTACTGGTAGTCTATTAATTAATAAAGAAGTATTATTAATTCTTTTTCCGAATTTAATTTACATCAAAAGTGTTACGTATCGTTTACTTAAAAAAAATTACATTATTTTTTAGTTTAATGTGAAATATAGTTTTTAAAACATAGCATATTAATGAATAGCCACCTGCTGAAAACCATCTTTCATAAAATCATTGAGACATCCTTTTCTTAGAAAAAAAATAAATAAATAAATAAAACGCTAGATGTGATGAAGGAAGATATGCAAAATATTTATAATTTGAAGGCAAGGAAATTAACAGCTGAATATTCAATGACATTACAGACACAATAAAATATATTTAATGTGCTCCAAAGGCTTCATTTAGTAGCCAAAGTTTTCTAATTAATGTAGTTCAATGATTTTGTGTTATGGCACGCCTATACGAGGGGTGTCTGGCTGCGGGGGGGGGGGGCTTGGTCGGAGGAATTTTTAATGGGTTCTAACGTGTATTCACCCTACATCTGGAGAAAACCGAGTAATTCAACGCAGTAGAGTAGTGGGTATTGAAACATCTTTTGAACATGCGAAATTAAAATTAGTACACACTACAATTTTCTTTGTCCTTGTCCAGTGCCTTATTAACTATACGAAAGCGAAGGTGAGAAAATTGATTAAAAATAAATAAATAAACAGCATCGATCAATGGCAAACACATTTATTCCTGATTAACCTAACCAGTTTAGTTCCTGTTCAAAAACCTGAAATGCAAATGTCTTGAAAACGGAGTGAGCAGTAATATTTTTACCGGCCCGTTACAAGCTGTAGAATGCAGATTCTAGAACAACTTTTTATGCTGAGTTTCGGGCTCTCATGGTCATGCATTGTGGTTGTGTTTAGCAATTAAACCACGAACTTTCGCTTCTTGTGTCCCGAGGGATGTCATCTCGTCTGCCAACAACTTTCTAATTTAGGTCAGAGACCATCGTTTGTCTATTTCCATCGTATATGCTTTTGGGGACTTGGGAGATTTAGAAAAATTAATCTTTGTCAACTGGATAATGAGCACAATTTATCTTAAATATACACAATAGAAGACATTCCAGAAAAAGAACACCAATTAGTGCAGCGATCGGTTGTAGTACGCTTTGTGTCCAAAACTTCTTTGTCTATGATTAAGATGTTCATAAAAAAAATTTTGTAACTGCATGAGATACCGTCATGTTATTTTAGGACAAAAAGATAAAGAGAGTTAAAATTTGTTGAAACTTTTCGCACGTTATCATATGAGCCTAATTTATTTTCTTGTTCAATGAAATTCTCTTTGTATACTGCAGCCTTAAAACCAAAAGGTGAATTAAACAATAGTCCAGGGGCTTGCTTACGGTTATTGCAACCCTGTCTTGTTTGTTGTTTGCTTAGAGTACACCTTAAAATTAGACCAAGTATTCGCGAATAATATGTTTGCATTTTTTTTCCCCAGTGCACAATACTGCGGTGTAAACGGACGGAACATGCTACAAACTATAATGATTCACAATAAATTTTCCTGTGTCATTTATCTATATGAATCAAAATATTGGAATCTGATGTCGCAAAAACACGAGAAAATCAGCGTTTTATTCTATTTGAATGAAAGGTGAAATCACTTTATTCCGGGGGGGGGGGGAGGGTTTTTTTGTCGGATTGGTAGTTTATCAAGAATGAAGAGACAAAATTCACTTTCATCCTGGGATTCTTTCAAGGAATCTAAGCTTATATATATATTTTAAAGTTAAATCGTAGGAACAAGAAAAATTTGAAAGTTATTGAAAAACCGGGATATTTTTTTTCAAGGAAAGTGTTGTAAAATGGGATTGGGGGTGGGGTGGAGATCAGGGTCGTATTTCTAAATAGTCCAGAGTAGGCAGCGGTCTAGGATGGCAAAATTTTAAGGGTGCTTTTTTTTAAATAGCAAGCAAAATTCAACTGATGCAAACCTTGCCTCCCCCTTTTTTTCTCTTCCCTAGTCTATATTAAAATGTATTTATCCATGAATACATTCATTTCGTAGAGACTGGTCACTTTCGATGTCATAAGTTACTTGCCAGGTCGACTTATATATTAGAAAATTTACATTTACCTCGTAGAAACAATAAACCACTTCCAAAAAATTTCTTATCTATGATCGTTTCAATTTTAGTCAATATTTTTCTCACGAATACATTTTTTTAAAACTGACAACGCACTAACAGTATGCAGAGATTTAAAAGTTAAAGAAGGAAGCTAGGGGGCGACAGATTTTAATTTTGCCTATGGGTGGCATGGCAAAAATATTGCCCAGGGGGAGGATGTTTAGAAATCTATGAAATGTAGAATATAATAAACCAATGAACTAAAATAGATGACTTGACTATTTATTAACCATGAATTCTGCAGTTTTTGAGCGACCACCTAGTTTGCTTCCCCCTTCCTTTAAACACGACCCATCAGTCGTCTAATCAATAATACAACTACTATGTCGTAAAAAAACATTCAAAAGCATAATTTGAAAATAAATATAACCAAATTACCCCTCTTAAGAATATTGTCCTTTTATATTTAAGAAAATTACCTATTTAAACTTTTACCTTTCCCCCTTAGAATTAACGACAAAATTATTTCATAAATTTTCATGATATAAATCCAAATATTATAATCATATTACAATCATAATTAACGTCTCTATATTACTAAAGTAAGTATATCTTTAACATGACCTAAAAATAATGCAAAAAAGGTTGTTAAAACGATACAAAATCTTAAAAATTAAAAAGAGTAAGTAAATACATAAATTCTTTTTTAATAATTCCCAAAACAGAACTTTCATCTTTAAATGTAATGTGCACAACAAGCTTTAAAAATATGACGAAATCCCAATCAATTAGAAAAAAAATAAGTAATTGATAAAGGATCTCCATTTGCTTGCAAGACTAAAACTATAAACTACGATTTCTATTACGATTCAAAAAGTCGAACGGTTGTCAACTGTAAAAAATGAAGTTTGCATAGTGAGTAGCAAAACTTTTTGTCAAAACCTATGGATATTATGGATTCACGTATGTATAAATGAAAATATATCCACTATGCGGAAATTTTGAGTTTCACATGTTAATGACATTTTTACGAAGAGAATATAATAAATATTCACGGGTTTTCCTTCCACTGCGTTACCTGAGTCATATATTAACCACGGTGAGATTTTCTATTGTTTCATTTGTGTATGTAGTATGTATAGGGTGAGTAAATGTACTCAATACCAATCCAAAAATTTTCACCGGTATTTTTTTTCCTTCCTCTTTTCAGTGAAAATGATGAAATGATTACTGACTGAGAGATTGATTAAGAAAAGTATTGTGAGTAGATCAATCTCTATGCAATACGAAAATTTGTATGCAGTACGTATAGGGTGAGTAATTACAGAAAATGTAATAATTTACCAATCAAAAATTTTTCACTGGTATTTTTTCCCCTTCCCGTTTTCAGTAAAAAAGGCAAAATGATTACTGACTGAGAGATTGATTAAGAAAACTGTTGTGAGTAGATCAATCTCTATGCAATACAAAAATGTGTATGCAGTACGTATAGGTTATTGTTTGCGGAACGACATTATTTATGTAATTACACCAGAAAGAAAGAAAATAAAAGGGATTTCATCAATATTTTTTTAATGCACAGCAATTGGAAGAAACGTGATTTAACAAACGGAAACCAGTTCTTAAAATAACACTGTATTTAAACCTAATCTTCACTCTGAAAACAAATTCTGGGTCAGACGCCGAGTCGCAAGAGAAT
Organism: Cheiracanthium punctorium; assembly: GCA_038373885.1. Classification (NCBI taxonomy): domain Eukaryota; kingdom Metazoa; phylum Arthropoda; class Arachnida; order Araneae; family Cheiracanthiidae; genus Cheiracanthium; species Cheiracanthium punctorium. The sequence continues at coordinate 74,750 of JAWZYV010011634.1, forward strand.
GGGACTGTTGCTAATCTCACTCCCTGAAAACGTTATTACCCTCAGGAATTTTGAGCCGAATACGTAAGTCACATTAACAATTTCGCTCAAAAAGAAAGAAAAAAATTACTTAAAAAGTAAGAAAAATCTGAAACACTTTCAGAGTTTAAGTACGCAATAAAGTGCTATATACTAAAAGTGTATCATAATCCATGCGTCCTCCCTATTTTCTTTCCTTATTCCATGAAGTTGGAAAGTGTATTATTATTCATGAGTGTGCAGTATTTTTCTCCTTGTTCCCTAAAATACATCTTTGGAATCGAAATCTATCTTAAAATTGCCTACTGAAACTGTTTTACAATCTTCGCCAGGCATATTCCAACTACACTTCAGAATTTTAAATACTGTCTGGAAGGGGCATCATAACCCACGAGTGTGCCGTGTTTGTTTTTCTTGTTCCATAAAACTCATATTTGGAATTGAAATCTATAATCTAGTGCGACTTTCAATATTTTATTATTCCCCCCCCCCCCCACCTCGGCGTTATCTGGCAAGCACATTTGAAAAGATCTTCACCGTGACAGTTCATGTCTACAAAACCTGCCTGCAAATCATGTCTATAAAGTCACGTAGACAAAAATCTGGTCTTGAACGAAATAGCACTTTAGTGCTTTTTAAAAAAAAAAGGGGGTGGTTACTGTTAAAAATAGGGAATGCAACCCCGATCCAAAGGGAACAGTATTCCGCACAAATGTTTGTGGGTCTAGTGTAGCGGGATTAAGACCGTTATCTCGCGTGATTGAAACTGAAAAATAAGTTATTTTTTACAATTCCATGCTGTCTTCCCAATCATCAATTGGCTAAAAATTTTTGCATAAGAAAGAACCAGTGATCATGGGCGCTCATACCTTTTGACAGGGCGAGACCGAAGTCGCCCCCCCCCTTCTCCCAAAGCTCCCATATTGTTATGATTTACGTTCTGGTATAACGCAGAAGTACTTCAACACTAAATATTGTATCTTTCTAGGACAGGACCCTCGACTTGCCCCCTCCCCTTCCCCACACACTCTAACAAACAATCATATGGCTGCCCATTCCACTGATGTCTTAAAAAGCGAACTTCAGTTAACCATGTAAAATATACGGTTCCTTCAGGTTTTCATAAAAAAAAGAAAAGAAAATCTTTTGTTAAGTGCTTTTGTATTCTCTATCAAAACTAGATCTTGACTAAGAAGACGAGTGCCTCGTTACGTTGCCTTTTTTACATTCTTCTTTTTTAGCAACTAAGAAAACACTTATTATGAATATTATTAAGTTAAACTTGATAGTGCTTAAAATCTTACTTTTTCCTATTTTTCTCTATTGAAATCAATTTTTAGTTGAATGAAGTGTCAATTCTGCGTGACCCAGCTGGATCAACAAGTCTCAATCCCGAAATCCCGCGAAGCGAAAAACAGTGCGGCATTGCATTCCCTAGTTAAAAAGATTGGTATATTTTTTCAATACTTTTCAACAAAGTTAAAAGAAAGGTATTTATGATTTCTCTTCGTCTGTCTGTCTGCTCGTTGATCTGCATAATTTGCAGCGAAATTCACTGGAGCTTGCTAAAGTGATCACCTCGATAAAAAAAGACCACTTGTCTAAAGACACCACTTTCGTACACATTTTCCCTTTACAACCAGGTGACCAGTTTTGTTCTTCCCCAAAGGTCGTCAAATTAGACAAGTTCCACTTTATATAACGTACCCCATTGAAAAGACTAAAAAAAAAAAATATATAATAATAATAGTTTTTTTTTTTTTCAGGCTAGTTTTTCAATACATTGAAGGTCTATGGACAATCTTTGTTGAATATACATTTCAGAGACGTTACTCTCTTTTAAAAAAGAAAATAATGATAGTCGGGACGTTTAAACTAGGTGACCTTCGAATACACTAAATACTTCCCTTTAAATGACTTATTTTTTAATACAGATGACAGCGTATTATACTATTCCTTCAGCAATGAAAAACAAACTTTCCTATTTTACATGAACGTTACTGTCTGAGTGAGGAATGCGTTTTCTTTGTCTTGAATTTATATTTAACTAAGAAACGTTCTCGGCTTTTGTTGACATGTTAATTTGTTATTTATTGCTAATACTTGAATGGAGATTTTATTTTCAGCTTATATAACTTCTTTTCAACGTAGGATTATGTTCCTCAATAACCATCCGAAGTAAAGATTTTAAAAATGCTCTTTCACCATCCGTAAGTTATAACATTACTCCGTTAGAGAAAACTAACTGGGATTTCTTTCACTGCAGTCTAAAAAGTGATGCTATAAATAAAAAGTCGCTTGCGATGGACAAACATTGCCACAAATTTTGCGATACCTCGAGATTACAGTTTGACATTTTCCTCGAGATTAAAAAAGAAACTATTTTATTCTGCTGAACCATAATGAATTTAAATATTTAAATTGAACATTTCAGATTCCGCATGAATTATTTTTAATTTTCAGACACGAACACGATATTTCAATGATTTGAGTTAAGACAGTGATGACAACTTTAGATTATGAATTTTAAAAGAAAATTTGTTACGGTAATATGCATTCAAGCACAATATACCATGTTAATATACATTTTGTGAATAGTTAATTTTTTAACAAGGCTTTAAAACTAACTAAACAATAAGTAATTCTAAGTTAATATTACCCTACTATTGTATCAACAAAAAAGACTACCAGAACTTCGCATTAACTTAGCCATGTGAGCTGAAAAGTTTGCGAAAACTCACGTAGTGACTGAAAAATTTTAGCTCTGGCACAGTTTACTTTATTAAAACAAATTGCTACAGTGATAATAAAATTAAGACCATAGAGAAAATAAAATTGAATTTCTAGAACATTTTTACAAAACTAAAGTAAAACAGTATTGCTGCTGATCAAACTGTTTAAAGAAATGAAATTTGGAATGATTCCTCATTCATACTTCTTGTACATGGGCTACGTTTCATATATTTATTGATAAATCCATTGTAACTTTAAAAAACAAGTAAGATAAATCATGCCAAACGCATCAATTATAAAACACTTTCCAACACAACAATATTTTTGAGCCAGATTTCGAGATGTATTGGCCTTAAATCTGACGAGATTTCGGAGATAATCTTAAAAAATTACAACACACTTTTTCCATACTAAAATTTTCATCCATAGTTTAACTGAAGAGTAAACTCTGATAAACATTTTGATACTTATTGTATTGAAATTGTATTGCTGGAAATGGATTAATGTCTTTCAACTGCCACAGATCGTAATGTATTCGAATTCTTTTGAGTGTTCCTATAGATGAGCTATTAATGAGACAGACACTATTCTCGATGGAGAGCATTATTTTAGTGAGCATTAATGACATATGTCAATGTTGTTTTCTTTTTTAAAAAACGAATATCTCTAAAATATGCTAAAATCGCCAATACCTTGAGAGTTTTACTTTGTCATCCTAAACAATATGTAGCAATTTTGTTTCATTTCAAATAGCCGACTATCTCTAAAATACGCTTTACAGAGTGACTGCCCATACAGCGTAATGTATTGGATATCTATTGAGTGCTCCTGTAGAAAAAAATATAAATGTTACTTAAGCCATCTTCAATAGGGTACATGGTATAGTGCATAGAAATAGCATATGTAAATTTCGTAGTAATCGGTGCATATTTACGGAAGTTAGAGGACGGACGGACAGACAGGCAAACCGAAATCATAAACACTTTTCAACCTTGTTGGAAAGTGTTAATAATAATAATAAAAGACGGGTGTACTTATATTAAGGTTTTTTTTTTTAAACATTTCCCTATATTGCTTTTCTTTTTCAATGTTATTTCCTCAGTTCCCTTAGGTAGTAATTTTTTCCAATTAATTTTAGTTTTCTTTTATTTATTTTTTTTTTACACTTTCATTTGATCACTGCCATGTCTGTTTACGATTTTGTATTTTCAGTCTTGGTAAATCAACTTTTCAGAAGTGAGTCATGTAGTATTTTCTCGCCTTCTGAAGGAAAGAAGGGAAAAAACTTAGCACTTTTATTTCTGTTTTTAACCATCAGAGTGACAAAGAAAAGAAAGGAGTGATTAAAACAATCTATGAGTAAGAATGCTCAGCTTACATTTGTTTAGAAATTCCCTCATTTATGTCACGTGAAACTTACTTGAGTAACGACAAATTAAAAAAATTAACGATATTTACTTGCGAAAATTTTTTAAATAGATGGATATGCAATTTAAGTTTAATAACTTTTCTTCTAATGAATTTTTCCAAAATAAATCTTTTCAAACAAAATATGAATGCATGAAATTAAATTCAATATATGAATTTAATTATGAATTCAGTTATGAATATATAAGACATTGAATTCAATGTATGAAAACCTGTCTTTTCAAACTCCATTTTAAACTGTTGTTGCATTTTCGCACCTTTTTTTTTTTTTTTGGTGGGGGGGGGGAGAGGGGGTGTCCATCAATATCACCCGTCCCCCAAGAAAAAGAAAAGTCGAAGAAAATTTCCAATTTTTATAATAAAATGAAGCAAAAACTAAATATTATCTTTAAAAAGGTAGAAGTCAAATTATTTGCGAACATTTAAATACTTAAACGAATGACGTTATTTCTTATTTTGGATTAAGGATGGGACAAAAAGTATTTTCATATTTAGAAACCGCCACTTTGTATTTTAGATTGAGAGCACTCTAGAAATTAGGAAATTTTAGCTAATTTCCTAAGTAAAAGGTTTCTAAGTAAAATTTCTAAGTAAAAGGTATGTACTCCACTTACTTGAATACAATAAACAAAAATCAATAAGTCGTGTTAAAATTTTACTTAGTATTTCTAAAGTGTATTATGATAGCATAATATTTCATATGCTAGTTATTTTTTCAACGTACAGTGGGTATCTTAAAATATGAGTTTAATTTGTTCCTTGACCGAGCTCGCTAATCAAAATACTCGGATCTTAAATTAATTTCCTTTAATGAAATTACTGAAATGCAATCAATATCTTCACAGTCTCAAATAAATCTTTCCAATTTTCATAATGTATGATAAAAAGTATATCTTATACAAATTAAAATATATGGATTGTATAATGGTTATTATGGACTGATCTTGTATATTTATGAAGATTGTATCTTTTGCTTCAAGATTCATGTCTTAATGGATGATTTTTATTAGTTTTTCAGATTCTCAGATTTGGTCTTTTTGCGTCCTTTTAGCTTCATAGTTTATTTTTTATCTCATTTATTGCTGAAGGTGATGGTTTGATCATCGAAAGCGCTTCATCCCTCATTGTCGGTCCAAATGTTAACACAACATTTTGATAAATGAGAGCCAATGTAATTCATTATATTTTCTTTTTTTTAATTCCTGCAATTTTATATTTTTCTAATGAGTTTAGTTTTACTCTTTGCTTATCTATTTTTAGTTCATAATCTATAATTTATGTATTGATGATGGAGCTTGATAATGCAATTTTCTTTTCCATCTCCACTTCTTTGGTTTATGTAGTTTGGCTTTTTATAATGATTAGGCTTACGTGCTCTCTCATGGTAGCGGTGGATGTATACGATGACATGCAATCCCCTTTGTTTAGAAAGAGCTGTGGTTTTTTTTCTTGCTGTATTGTTTTTTGTGCAATTTTTAAGGCCTATGGATCCATTAAAAAAAATTCTTTTGCTCGATGGTTTATATATGGATATCCATAATACGCCAGTTTAGCTGTTTTATATTACTATATACTATATACATACAATCTCTCTCTCCCTCTCTCTCTCTCTCTATATATATATATATATATAAACACATACAGTAAAACAGAAAATTCAGATACATGTTAGCAGACCCATGCAGTAGTAAGATTTTCTTTCACTTCAATTATGTTCAAAACTTAAGCATCACACTTTCAGTTATAGATAGCTGGTACCCCCGATTCCAATCCGTATCTCCAGTCAAAAAATTGATTTAATGCTAGCTCCTTTCTTAAAAAACTCTTATGTTAGGGCGCTTGTATCTCAAGGTATCGCTGTATACTCACAAGCTTAAGAAAAAAATAAAAACACTTTTATAATTAGTTTTAAACTATTAATTAAAACTCATCCAATTCTTTATATGCCATCTGCGAACTACTCTATATGAATGAAATGAATAATCATAAGAATATGCAAGCGGTAAAAAAAAACATCAAAAAATGGTTGTTGCAAACTTTTTTACTATGCATTGTGTTACTTTCAACGGCAATATAGGTTAATAATGACTTTTGTTGGCACAATGTTTATGTCTTTAAACTAACAAAACTGAGATCATTCTTTCAGGGGAAAGTGATTTATACTTTTATTTTCAACATATTCTTTTTTCTTTGCAGTTTAGTCAAAATGTAGTTCAATGCTAATTAAAAATGTTTAGAATGTTTTGTAATTGAAAATATTTTTGTTAGACTTAAGTTGCGTTTTAACAGTTACAAAATTATACCGATAAATTAACAAAATATAATAAACGTTAATTAACAGTGGAGCTAATTTCGCTTTTTATACGAAATTGCGCTATTTTCGAAATCATAGCCAAATTAAAGAATATAGACAAAGAGATGTCTCGGACTCGGTTAAAATTCTACAAGCGGAATAAAAAGGAACCATTTTTTTGCCCGAAAGGTAATCGTGATGTATTAAATAGATGGTCATTTTCTTCAAATGATATTTGGCTAGTTCCTGTATCGGAAAAAAAAAAAAAAAAAATCTGCTACTTGACAACTGAAACTGGGACCTCTATTAGGTATTATTCTAAATAATAAAACAAATGAAGGTTAATTTCAAATTCGCAATCCAGTCAATAATTTTTGAAGAGCTATTTAGAAACGAAAAATGGTTGTATTTATTTATTTATTTCTACAGTAAAATGTTTTCATTGCAATGTCGTCTTTTCATACCAGAAGAATTAGAAGCTTGACTGGTTCTGTTTGTAACACGATTTTTCCCAAGGTCATTTGCAATAAATTAAAAATCTATATTGTTTTTTTAACGTATGATTAAGTTCCTGCATAACGGTCCTACGTAAAAAAAAGTCTTTTTTTTTCCTAAGGGTTACTTCAAAACAGGTTTTTATGCGATTTACTCAGGAACCAGACCTCATGCAAACACGTAATAAATCATAAAAGAAATCTGGGAAAATTCAAGATGTCGGCCAGCTGATTTTAAGTTTCTAAATTCCAATTATTTTACGATATAATGATTTAGGTTCTTAAACCTAGGCAATAAAAAGAAATGGAATTCGTAAAAATAATTAAATAATCATGAATCGTCATTTTTAATCAAAATATATTTTGCATGCGAAAACAGAGAGGGGGGGGGAAGAGTAAACGGAACGAAAGGGGTAAGTAATGCGTTAATAAACCCCTCGGTAGTTTCAATAGAAGATAGTATCTGAACTTTCTTTTTTTCCATTCTTGTCTGCTATAAATTAAAAAAATTAATGTAATAGGATAAATAATGTCGAAATTGTCTTTTGTATGTTATTCATAATTTGAACATAATACAGTAATTGGCACTTTGAGATACAATTTTCATTTGCTTCTTGACCGAGCTCAAAGAATCAAACAAGTGTTAGCAGAACGTTCACTTCCAGTACTTCACTTTCTTTTACGTTACTTCATTTTTGATTACTAATTCTAACTTCACACTTTCACTTTATAAACAGCTTGCATCCCCTATACCAATTCATGTCTCAAGTGAAAAAAATGACATAACGATGGCTCGTATCACAAAAAAAGAAAAACCGTGTATTTTTGGACACTCGTATTTCATGGTTCTACAGCAGCCTGCTTCCCTCAATTTAAATCGCCAAAATATATGCGAACATATGCCAATGACCGTGTAGTTAGAGATGGGAATATTTTAAGGGGAGGGGGAGGGGGAGGAGGCTGCGAACCGGGAATTTTTTTTTTCTGTTTTTTCCCCGAAGGGCTTATTTTATTTTTTGGAAAAATTAGAAAATTTAACATTTTATTTATAAAATATTATAATAAAGCATTATATTCAGAATTCTTTATATTCGTTGTGCAGTAGTTAACATTCAGAGTTTTTTAAATAATTTTTCATGTACAGTATCTCATGTGGGACCTAAGATTGAAAGTATAAACTGTAAGATAATTTAGTTTCACTGTACACCAAAGTATTATTTAATCTGCCATTAAATGCCACTTATCTCACTAAAAATGAAAAATTATATTCATAATTATATCAGTAATATTAGTTAGTGGGAATGGTACAGTTGAACATTTAATATGATATAATAAGAACATTTAATGCAATATAGTATTATTTGAAAAATATGCACAATTGGTACACATGCAGTTCTTCGTATGATAATTCAAAAAATATTAACTATTATAATCTTACTCCCTTCTTCCCCCTCCAATAGCATGCATTTGAAAGTTCTTACTATTTCCAAGAACCTATACTCTGTCTGCCTTTTACTTGAATATAATCCTTAAACTTGTCTAACTATTATTTTTATATGCACAGTATAGATACATATGACACCCACCAACCTTTTCGTGGGGGGGGGGGGGCAATTTCTGTGAAAAATTTGTTTCGAAACAATTTATAAGAGTTACATATGCAAAAATCTACTTGCTTTACATCTTTAAGTTTTTAATTTCTTTTACATAAAAAATAATAAAATCAATAATATAATGTTACTATTAAATTTCTTGATTCCAATTAAAATATGAATTAAATTTGTATGGCTTATACTATAAAAGATTTCAGTTTTCTATATCTTATTTTCAATAGCTAGTCTTTAAAATGTTTATTACTTTGTATTTTAAGAAAATATAGATCCAAAGAATTTTTTTTTTTTTTGTAAATGTCGATTAAAAAAAAAAAAAACCTTATTTTCCACTACTACAAAATATCCGGAACTTTTACATTTGTGGTCAGTGCTTTTCGTTAGCTCATCAAAGCGCTACTAATTAAAAAATTAATAGCAGTAATCTTTTATTTTACAAAGCATAGGTAAAAGACGTGTTACCGTACGCGCCATTTCACTCAAAATATGGATTAGATGAGGCCTCTCAACCAAAAAAGAAGCTAATGAAAGTGTTAATTTCACTGGAGAGGTGAGAAAACAAGCAGAAGGATTCATAAAACTATAGCAAGTAGACCGAATATTATGACACATGAGCACTCTTAAGAGCTTTTTTCTTACTTCACTTCACTTTTGCGAAACACGCCGAATTTTTTGACGACTTTATTGCTGCTAAGTGGAATTAATAGCGCGTATCGGTTACAACCAAAGAGAGTTTGTTTTGATATCCCTCACTACACGACCTTCTTGCAATTTTAGGAACACTATTCCAATGATGAACGACGAAACGGAATGATTCGCCTTTCCTGAATGGCATCATCTGTGTTATTATTACTCAAAATTTATTCTATTTTGTTTAAAGCTGTAGAGACCTTCAAAACAAATGAAATTTCGTTCTGTTTTTAACTTTTTTTTTTTTTAATTAGATAGTCAGTTTGGGGGAAAAAACTGTAACAATAAATAAATAAAGCAAGCATAAATTTACTTTCATGCAAGAAAAAACTTGTCAGCATTACTTTTTTAGACAGAGAAAATATTAAGGTGAAAGCTTTTCTATATTAGTGCTCCAATTTCAAGTAGCACAAGATGATTTTAAAATATTATAATTAATTCATCTTATAATTAAACAATTACAAAAATTTTCATGATACTTTTTCGTAATTATCTTGCCTTAATATACTTTATTAATCATTAGCATTTCAATCATCTCTTTTCATAAATCATATAGGAATCATTTATTTATTTATTTTGAGGTAAGCTATATACCGCCGAAGTCAGATCAGTTTTGTGAGCTGAAGCTAGGGGGGTGGACCCGATCATTATCTTAAACTGAACCGAATTCAGATATATATATATAAATGCTTCAAAGCCTTTTTCTAAAAACAGGGGAAAACATCTAATGTTATAGAAAGCAATTTGCATTGATGAGTTTTTTTAATGCAGATTTTAGAAACACATTGCAAATGCATTTGTTTATTTGAAACGAAAATGGAAAATTGAGCTATGCAACGGAAATGTTCAAATCTTTCTTTTGTATAATTCATTTCTTTTCTGTTTAATACGTGATCATTTTATAAATGTACATAATTGTAAGTTGAACTTTACAAAATTTAATATGTTTATCCCCGTACTGTATCAAAGATTTTTCACTAAGCAATTAGTTTTTCACTAAGCAACATATTAGGCGTATCTGAGAATAATGTTCTTTATTAAAAAAGTAACACAAACAAACAAAAAGAAGTTTTTAATAACAAAGCAGTTGTGTCGAAAAGGGGGGAGGGGGAAGCGTGGCGAATATCAAAATGTAATGAAATCGATTTTTAAATATTAGTATGTGTTCAATTCTACAGCAAGAATTTTATGGATTGCTCTTTTTTTTTTCTTTAACAAAGATATGAAAATAACATTTTACCCCAAAACTCTCTGTTATCGAGCATCTACGTTACAAACTTAGCATACATGTCAAACTTACTATTACTAGCTTAAGTAGTTTCCGATGGGCGAAATAAAGAAATATACGAAAAACCGATTTTACTTTCCTGTCCTACTGAAACATATGCTATTAGAGTTATGAAAAAACATCATCGATTTGTTTGAAATATTTTCTGTTTCTAATTTTAAATAATCCCAGTTTTAAGTAAGTAATTGTCAAATTTATTTATAGAAAATTAATTTTTTTTTTTAAATGTCAACAAATTTTATGAAATTTTTTCGTCTGAATTTTATTTTATGACTTCAATGAACAGTGTCAAGTAGTGTTACAAAAAACCATTTGGCAACACTGCTTGATACTGTTACAGTAAGTTGACCACAACTTCCCATTTTTGCGCTTTCCAGGACTCTCAGAGGGTTAACATAACCGTGTAAAAGGAACTGCGAAATGATCGGGTTAGTCCGAGAGCTGCAACAATGTTAAAAACACTTGTTTACCACAATTTGAGTAGTAAGAAGAAAAAGGGAATTTCACTTCCTTTCGATTTTAAACATTTTTAGTTTGCACGTAAGGCTCACGATTTGAGTGGAAGAATGAAAATATTCCTCCGTTTGTGATGGTAGATATAAGACATGTAAACGTTTATAACATTCACGATATCTCAAAAATAATTCAACACATCCCTGATGAACATCGACCATCTTTTAATATATTATCCATCAGTGGCCTACTGACTCGAACGAAAGCGATGAAAAATGACTATTGTCATGTATGCCTTTTCATTTGATGATGAAAAACTAGATGAAACTTGAAAAATTGTCTGAAATTTATTACTTTTCCGCGAAGTGCTCTTTTTGGATATTACTTTAATAATATCATCATTTGTATTCTTATTTCATGGTCTCTTTTCTTCGCCAGTAAGCCCCACCATTGCCGAGTGGATGAAGACACAGAAGATGGCATATGACTTAAGTGTGAAGGTCTCAGGGTTCGGGCCTATCGCGCGGCCAGCAGTATGGAGTTTTGAGCGTTTTTCTCCAGATGTAACGTGACTTTGCTTTAGAACCCCTTACAGAGTCCTCCACCGAAGGCATCCCTCTTAAGGCAGATAGCCCTCTTAGTGCACAATACAATACATAATACATTTCTTAACCAGTGAATCAATGGTCGTTTCCAATGACTGTAGAAAGCCTTTGCATGTTAGGTTTATTCCCCCTAAAAAATAACTTCCATACTGTTTAAAAATCAATGTTATACGATTAAGTAGAAATAGGACATAACTCCAGGACCTTTAGATCAATAAAACGGGTTTAATAACGGAGAAAATGAAGCCATATATTTGCAATAATGTCGGTATGAATGTTCCCTGTCAACTACTAACTGTGATGACTTGAGTTAGAACAAAAATTGAAGCGTGAAACAGTTTTTTGTTGTCTTCTCGAAACAAAGGCTGCTGGATTTCTTCTCACCGGTTCAAATGTGGATGAGTCCAAAAGGCGGAAACGCTCGCGCCGAATGCAGCTTTTCGATGAGTGCTTCCGAGAGTCTCCTGCAGAAGTAGTGCGTTAAATTACTGTGATGAATGTGTGTTAGCTGGTGAAAGCATTTTACAAAACGGAACCAGTTGGCACAGATTTATTCCTGTTTTCCCAGCAGATTTGCGGAGGCTTCTCTCCTCTGAGTTAAGTCCTTGCGCAGTCAAAACAGTTTCAAAGTGAATGGGTAGCAATTAATCCTTGCCTTGTTTTTTTCGGCAAGGTTGTTTGCACGGAAACTGCAGATCCCAAACACAGAAGCAGACACTAAAGAATGCGAATGTTCTTTCACGCTCAGTAAGCGTGAGGGATGTCCAGTAACGACCTTACGAAAAGCCAGTCGGACCTCATGGCAAGTCTCTAGCTACAATATTTCCTGATTATTGACAGGGAGAGAAACGAAGAACGATGCATGTTTTGTTTTATTTTTAATCATTATCACGCGTTAATATTAATAAAACTGAAGCAAAAATGATAAATCACGTCTAACCTATCGAATATGTATAGGGTGTCCCAAAAAATGTGGTAACGAGCTTTAATTATTTAACTATTGGAGCAGGCATGCCCAACTCGCGGCCCATTTGAAGAATTTTTGCGGCTCAACTGAAGTTTCTAACAGTCTATATTATTTTAGACATTTGGACTATAGACGGTTGAAGAAAAAAAATCGTTTGCTATACGATTGGCTATGAGCATTATATCAGCATTTGGAACTACTTATTAGTTATTTCCAAATTAAACCTGGGATTCCAAATTAAACCTGGTAAAAACAAAGTATTGCAATAGGTTGCTCGATGAAAACATCACCAATTAACTACGATGCGCATCGGCTAAATTATACGTTGATATTAAAAAAAATCTCAAGTAAAATACAGAAACAAGTGTCACATTAGTTGTAAGGTAATAAAATATGTTGAATGTTGTACGATAACACAATATTTTGAATAATTTGTTGTTTTATTTCGATATGTGCGGCCCGCCTCAGTTTGGTAAATTTTTACTTGGCCCACCAACCGATTCGGGTTGGGCACCCCTGTATTAGAGATAAGTGAGAAGTTTAACTTGAAAAAATGTTCGCAATAAAGTAGGAAATAAGACTCCGTTAAGAGAAAATTCCATTCGGTAATTTTAAAAAAGTTACACTTTTTTATTTGTATACGATCTCCGTACAAAGACATTCCCAATTAGTAAAATGTGCCCCGTACGCTAATGAGGAGGTGTACCAAATCTGAACCTTTCATCATACAACTTCTCAGAGGTATCTTTAAAGAAAGGTGATTGAAGGTGATAAACGTTTACTGCTAGAGTGGAAAAAAAGATTTTCTTAGTAATTTCTGTGCGATACGTGAAATGCAATCATTCGACGTGATTTATTTCCCTTTGATAGCCATTGAAAAGTGGTTTAAGCCAGCGTTGACACTTTTAAAGGCATAGTTCTCAAATTTTGCATGTCACTTCATTATTGGATGGGGCACATTTTATTAATAGGGAATTGTTTTGTCCGTATTATTTCCATAAATGTAATTAATCGTGCTCATTTTACTTAACAAATAGTTCTAGAACCATAAATGCGATCGATTATGTTTGATTTACTTAATAAACATTTAGTGTATAAAGTGCTATTTTCTAGTTTTGTATAAGGTTTATCGTTCAACATTTGGAAACGTCGGTTTTAGTGAACTTCGGATATAATAAAAAAAATTTGCCGGTCCCCAGAGGTTTACTATAACCGGAGTTGACTGTATATTTAAAGATGATATGAAATAAAAAGTGGATCATGCTTTATATATATAAACGTACGTACTCAAATTATTTCGTGTGTTCTTTTTTAAATTAATAAACTATTCAAGAGAACAAGTATATTTCTTTGTGAAAACTTAAAACAAGAAAGTTGAATGATGCCAAACGCATCGATTGTAAAACACTTTCCAACACAATAATCTTTTGCGCCGAATTGGGCGAGGTACTGTGGTCATACTTGGCAAGATTTGGGGGATAGCCTTTGAAAACTAACACTATTGATTTAATGTTGCCATCGATCCATTTAACTACCAACAGCGTAGCGGACGATCGAATTGCCCATCTGGCACCACAGAGCTAAGAAATTTTCTGACACAGCTGGCTGTGCGGCCTCGCAGCCAGCAATACGAAACAAACTTTGATGAACTTTTTCGAAAGAGGGTGTAACCTGAGAAAGGCGTCCAATGGTCCAGATACATTATATCTATAGTCTGTTCGCGGAAACGAGAGAACGAAAGTAAACAAACGGGTTACCAAAGAATTACATTTTTTGGCACCAATCCCTAGTTAGGCGAATTTAACCTTTCTTAATTCCAAACAGCGTAAATGGAAGAAAGCAGAAATTTACACTGTGTTTGGCGCTTTGGCAAAATGCCAGGTGTTTACTCTTCGCCAGTTTGCACGTGCAATTGTTTAGTTTCGTTCTCTCGACTCGGCGACCAGACTATAGACTTTCTTTGCCCCATCAGTGGCCGAGAGCAGAGCGCTCTGAACTGGGAGACAGAAGGTGCCTTTTTCAAAATCAGGTCGCGTCCTCCGACCTAACCGTTCCGAGTTTTCCGCGGTTTTCTGTTAGGACACTTTAGAAAGACCGCCACCACCACCACTCATGAAGGGCACTCCTCCCCCCTCGGCCTAGATCTCTCGAGTAGATAATCGGCCGTAATCTCTCAAACATACAAACAAACTAAACTTGTGTAGTATTTAATTCGGATGTAACAGCTGGACTTAAAAAAATATCCTAATAGAGAGAATTATTGTGACGGAATGGGTAACATTACCATTATTGTAGAAAGAATTATCGTTATAAAGAATATCGTTAGTCAGAGAACTTCTTTACATTAATCTAAAGGAAATTAAGCCAGCACTATCGAAAAATATCTTAATGAAGAGAATTATCGTTATAGAGGATATCGTTGGAGCAAGATTCTACTGCATTTTGATGTAGCGGTCAACATAAATTATGCTTTTGTCAACTAAATAATTTTTCAAGTAGTTTCTGACCGTTAAATCTTAACTTTTTTTGAGTCTGTCTTAAGATGGTCACTTTTAAAAATGATTTTTGCCGTTTAACTATTTTAATATCCAGTCCAGTTACTTTACTTTAAAGTGTGTATATATATTTGATTACATGCTTCTGCTGAAACATGACAGGGAAGTTGCAGCCTAGATTTCTTTGTTCGGGAAGTATTTGGAACGCTTAGAAAAAGAAAAGTTGCCATCCAAGATGTTAGGCAACTAGGGGAGGAGGTAAGACAAGAAGAGTAACACATTCTTTTTTTTTCCTGTGGATAATTTCACAAGGGCGTTCGTGTTCCGAATTTTTTTATTAACTCTCTAGATCTCTAAATAAATCGCTCTGTCTCTCGGGTGTTTCTCAACATTTTCTTTCGAGCTAAAAATACACCGAAGATCTCAATCTAGTTGAGGAAATGTCAGAAAATTTATGATGGAGAACAGCTTTTTTTTTTTTTCTTTTCCAAATCAAAGCTGCTTTTCGAAACTTTTTAAATGTAGGTGAAGACTGATAAAAGAATGCATTCTAGAGTTATGTATCAAATGTTGGGCAAACTTCCTATGTAATAATGTTAGCTTATGTCACTGAATTTGACAAAAAATATGTCTGAGGTTCAGGTCAATAAAATAGAAGCAAATCATCCTCGTGCCTTGGAATGCTGCTGCTGTGAGGCTTAGACACAAACCCCTCAGATTTAAGTGGGCAACTGGGATGAGAGATAATTCATCAGGAGCCTAATTGGTAACGAAAGTGGGGTCTTTTTTTTACTGAATGGTATTTCAGAAATTAACAAAATCAGATAACATCAACAACAGGAATCAGGATCAAAAACAGGAATCTTTAACTTCCTTGAACTGGCGACATACTCATGTACTTGTATAAGCATATATCTCTCCATGCCTGTACAGATGCATGAAGCAGCAATACCTTTATACTCAGTAGCAGTAATGTATGATTTTATGTCAAACGTATATAAAACAGCTGTCTAAGTACAAGACAAAGTATAAAGTGAAGTTCTAAAATTATATACAGGGTGTTTCATAAAAAATGGGCAAAACTTTAAGAGGTGATAGCATACATCAAACAAAAAACATTCGTCAACGGATGCATGGTCGGATTTAAAACGAAAAGTCGCCTAAGGTGGTGCTGTTATACGAGGCAAAAACACACAGAGATCGACAAGTTACAAAAGCAAGTTTAACGACATGTGTACAGTAATCAATCTTTGTACAGTAAGTGTTCAAAACAGTGACCACGTGCGATTATGCAAGCCGTATAAAGGCAAAGAAGGGAATGGCAAACGTTCTGAAACATAGCAGATATATTGCTCACTTTCTCTGCAGCAGTCGTAAGTTTGGCGATGAGTTCTTCAGCTTCAGATCCAACGGAAGTCTCATACATAAAAAGCCTTCTCAAAAAGAAAACGAGACACGAAAGATCTGGAGAGGATGATGGCTGGCCAGGCTACAGGACTACTTTATATCCAAACCATTGGTTCGGAAAGGTTACGTACAGGATAGTTTGCACCTCTTGTGGATAATGAACTGGTGCTCCACTCCTCTGGAACCTTATTACCACCTGCAATCTGCGGGAACCTCATTCAACATGATAGACAGCACTTATTGCAGAAACGTGATGTATTTTTCCTCGTCTTGGCATTCGGGAAGTGGATAAGGTTAAAGTAGGTGATCGATGATTATTTCTACCCAAACGTCAATTTCAAATCTCTGGTAACTTACTCATTTTTGTGCGCTTTTGCTTCGTATACTAACATTACCTTCGGCGCCTTCCGGTGCCTTTACTGGCCTTTGCGTTTTAAATCCAACAAGGGCCAAGCCTACATTTTTATAGCCGACGCAAGAGCAATATTTTGCGACTCTTATATTTCAGGATTTTTAAAAAATATATAAAATAGTAAAATAAGAGTTTAAAATCTTCTCATTGCTTTATAACTTTATACAAGTCTACCCCCCCCCAAAAAAAAAAAAAAAACATTAAGGTTAATAAAATAGAAATAGCATATGAAAATTTAGTAAATTTTTTAAAATGTTAACAATACAAAATTACACTATCCGGGTTGCTTTGAACGGTTTTCTCTTTAATTTTCTCATGTGTTTATCCGAGTTATTCTATGATGATTCACATAGTGACATTCTTGTAAATACATAAGCACTTCACTTCAGTATACTTCTCAGTTCTAATTTAAAACAAAAAGAATTTCCTCTTTAATAAAAACTTATAGATCAGTACACTTAAGGTGCTGTATTGCTAAACAGAGAAGTTGAAACCGATTTTTGGATAATTAGGATCATAAATTCAAAAATAGACAATTCAAAAAACAGTAGAAAATTCATATTTCAAACTTTATCTAGTTATGTAAGTCTTTAAGACAAAGGTTATTGGAGACAGGAATACATTGGAATCCTTGGAAAAAATATCACGATTGATCGGAAAGGTTTCGAAAATGATGGAAAGAAAAAGTTTGATTGTCTGCGGTCCGGCGAGATTGCACTTTTCGCACCCTCTTTAGAACGGCTATGATTCTGACCAATCATTCTTTGATGAAAGTTGTTTCTTTACTATTACCACTTAAATTTTTGCTCATCTTTTATGAAACATCCTGCATAAAAACCACTTTATTGAAACATAGTAAATGTAATCATATGTATTTGGATAACGAATTGTGCATGAAAAGATGCCAAGAGATATCCAATGCAGCAAAAGAATTATGCCAGTGCGAGTATTCAAGTTTCCATATATACGTTCATTGAATACTCGCCAAAGTGCAAAAATAGTGCATTTATAAGATTATGCAAAGATAACATTGTTATAGATGAAAACTTATTACAAGAAGAATTAATTAAATTATGGGAAACATATTAATGAAATGACTAAAAATGTATACAAATTCTGCACCTTTAAGATTTAAGACTTTATATTATGGCCTGAGGAATATTAAAGATCATTACTCAATCTTATGGTAAATCAGTCGAGATTACATTGTACAGAACGACATAAAAAAAATGTAGAATGTTTGTCCACTGCTCTTTTAGGGACTCTGTGCGTATAAAATAACAAGTTTATCTTACGAAGTTAGACATAGAAATCGTATAAGAGAGCCCCTGCCTTACATTTTTAAATTTGCGTTTTAAGTTCCTATATATAACTTCAATTTGATTATGCCCTTTTAATGAAAAGGCAAAAGCTCAAAGGCGTAGGTTAGAATAATGTGTCAATAAAAGCAAAATTATGATTCTTCCTCATTTCTGAAAATTTAATGTTATAAACTATGTAGATAAAAAAGAGGCATTGCACATTACTTTACTGTGAACTTCCTAGGTTGGATATATAGATATGCATATTAATTTCATTTTATGCTGTATCACAAATGGTTTCACGTTAACATAAACATCAGAAATGTATTGGGGATTTTTTCAATTAGCATCTTTTTTAATAATAATTTACCAAAAAAAAATCCGGAGATATGTAAAATAAAATAAATATTGAAAAAAATTATCGTAATTTCTTTATTTATTTATTTATACAGCACATTTCAACTGCGCCAAAACCATGATATGAACGCAAAATTAAAACCAAACACATGAAAAATTTTCACATACATGATTGGATTTAAAACAATATATATTTGCCATAACAAACAAATATTGACCAAGTCACAATCAAAACTCTCGGGATTAGCAATACTGAAGCTATCTAATATTTCAACAACGTGACGCTAGTTATTTACAGTCGCTTATTACTTATTTATTTTTTAAATCATCAATCCATTACAGCGAATTAACTGCCAATTATTTACGCCAGCGTGACATTGTATCAATGAAAACTAATTCAGACACATTTTAAAAGTTCAAATTCCTCGCGAGCGCAAAAAATATTTCTTTTTATTTTAAGTACATAGTTGACCTTCCTGTGTATGTGTGTGAGTACGGCTTAACGGAAAACAATTGCTGCTCGAGGCACGCCATGCCGCTGCCTTAAGTAGTATTTATCCCACTGACTAAACTACTGACCCAGTTTACGCTCAGAATCTGTAATAAATACCTGCGGGGGCATTTCGATTTTTAAACGAGAAAACACTATGGAAAACAGATCGGCATCTGAAGGTGACATTTAAAAAATTAAATAAGGGAGGGCGGGGGGGGGTGCTTGACAAATTTATTTGGAAGTAGTGGTTTCAATCGGTTTCCGCCCTCCATTATAAGTACAACAGTCTAAATCAAAGGGATGTTGTTTTTACGTATTAAAATACATTCAGCTAGGGAAAGCGAGAATTTTCGTTTAAGTTGTTGGGAAATGAAAATTCTTGTTTCTAGATGTGAAAGTTAAAAGAAAGTTTTAAAGTTAGTGTTAATTAAACTCCCCTCCAGCAATAATAATAAAAGGGCTTGTAGATATGTTATTCGTCTTCAATATCGGCAATAAACTTGTGTAAACTAAATTCAGTGGGTTTGTTTAAAAAAAAAAAAAGACACGGAAAAACAAGAATTTAAAATAGTACACTGCATATAAAATCTTATTTAAAAAATAAAGTGTATGTGTTTTATTGCAGAGACAGGGCTATATTCAAAATCGGCATGTTGTAACATCATCTGTGATAAAATCAACATTGTCATTACGGTATTTTTTACTGAAAATTGCCCAATAGGAAAATAATAAAGCAGCCACAAATTAGCCTCTTCCAACCCCACCCTTGCCGAAAAAAGAGTGTACTACAGTAACAATTGCAATTTTTTATTCGTTTTTAAACTTAATTTAAAAAAAAAAATGCTTCTTACAAGTATTAGTATGAAGTCGACGTATTCCGTTATGAGATTTATGCTATGGCAATCCTGTATCCTGTATAAAAGTCATCTAGCTATCGGGGGAAGGGGGAGTGATGTCTTGCTCAGAGGACGTTTTAAGGGGTTCTGACGCGTATTCTCGTTACATCTGGAGAAAACTGATTCAAACTCTAGACCATTAGATCGATAGTCGCGCGATATTCGTTATATCACTTATTCTCTTCACTTCATTAAAATATTTTATAACCATAAATATATTCTTTTGAAAATAACACTACTTGACATCGCTAAAAGTAATAAATTGCAAGAAAGCACTGATTTGTAATATTATATCATAAATGTTCGTTCCAGAAAAAGTGCCAGTTTTTCCACTTCCTGAAATAAAGGGATTTTTTTTTAAATTATTATTATCCACGCCTCTTCATGATTCTATTTATGTTTCCGATTTCAAGGCAATTATTGCCTCCACTTCGGTGTATCAATTAAGTTAAAACTTGACGTGTATATTTATTTCTCTAGAAGCTGGTTTCACAAACCCCAACCTACTTTAACAGGAAGCTCCGGCGAGTCTTTGAGGAAAAATTGATCACCGGGAGACAAGTTGCGAAAGCCCTTTTTTTTATAACTAAGTATTTATGAGGGGAAAAAAAGAATCTTAATCTTTTTCACTTACATGTGAAGGAATTTTTTTTTATAATTGCCCCCAACTGATAGCGAAAAACGAGGGAATCTGGCGCCATGAAAGTGTCTCTGGGAGGGGGCAGGAGGAGAAACTTTCACTTTTTAAAAAGTTTTCTCTAAATTTCCTGCCCTTGCTAGGATACTGGCTCGCTATTCTCTAACGTTTGAAAAATAAAACGGTAGCGGCTTTGTTTGTTTGATTTAGTTAAAATTGATCGTTTGGATTTTTCCTGTTGTTTTAATTATATTTCCAGAGGAATTCTTGGTACGATTCTATTCGGTGAATACAGACAGTCAAACCACCTCAATAAGTCACCCGGATAAGACGTCACTCTGCGTATTACATCATCTTTCAGAAGTCCCGACCTTTTTAATACGCTTTTTTCACATATTGTGCTCCGCTTATTGGGTCGCTATTTTTACAACCACTCCGCTTAAAGCGTCCCTTTTTAGAGTGCAATATACAAACTCGGTTCCATTTCTTTGTCAAGGTTATGCATATCAAAAGCATTTTTATTTTATTTTTTTGTTGAGTACGACTCATTTTTCCTTACAAAGATGGTTGCCTTATAAAAAAATGTTTAGAATTCATCCAGCACTATTCTTTGTTTCGAATTCCGTATGACGGCAGACCTTCTGAGCGTCTTGGAAATGGGCAAATAATGTAAAGTTATTTTTACGGTAAAATTTTTATGCATCGTTAAAATTATTTAAAAAGTAAAATTTTGATAGCAAGATTTGTAATTATTAAAAAGTTAACTCTTAAAATACCTGTAAGCTTTAATATTGAAATATATTTTATGATACCTTGGTGTTATAAATAGTTTAAATTATAGATGGATTGCAGTGAAAACTGGAATGAAGTGGACGGGATCTCAGCCGCTTAGAGGGTTAAACAGGCAGACGGAAATTGAGTACGTTTCGAGGCCATTTTTCACCTTATCGTCGGATTCAAAGAGCTTGCCACCTAGCTCGCGCTTCATGTCCATGAGCTAGTGGCAGTCGGACAGTACTAAATCTAGGCAGTAGGCGGGGTAATCGAACTGCTCCCAACGAAACTGTCGAATCGTCTTTGGAGCGTCACCTGCAGTATGAGGCCGAGCATTGTCATGGACCAACATAATTCCTTTACTGAGCATTCCTCTACGTTTGTTTTGAAGTGCACGCCTATTTCTATGAAGAAGGTATAGAAAAGCTGGTAACACGCAACGACAAGTGTTTGAGCATTGGCGGAAACTATCTAGAAAAATAGTTTAAGGCATGCTCTTTCACGTACATAAAATTGGCGATCGATGTCTGCGCTATAGCCTTGAACCCGAGACCTTCGCACTTCAGCCATCTACCATGTTTAGTGTCTTTAACCACTAGGGCATGGTGGAAGTTCTTGGACAGTCATTGTTAGGGTCATACCCGAAATCTCGCCAACTGTGGACAAGCTTGTCAGATTTTAGAGAAATATCGCCAAATTTGGCACCAAACATAATTTTTTTTTTAATTGCACCCAGCTTGGCGATATTTTTTAATATTAAGCAAGACATCTCTAAATCTTAATATTACTGAAGTAGAAAACGAAGTAGGAAATTGATCTATATTCAATTTCAAATGAAATAAATGTAAACGGAGTGAATTAAACATGTATATCATTTATGTAATAGAAATACAAGGAAGTCAGGTGGTGTTCACAACAGATTTCTTTTTGTTACAGAACTTTGGAGACGTTCCGCATAAGCCGAAGGAAACAATAACGTGGAATTACCGGAAGAATTACATCGGTCGATAAGAAACCGGTGAGAAGAGATGAGCTGTTTTTTAAAATAATTATTATCAAAGGCTTCATTGTCTCTTTACGCTTTAACAGGTAGACTGAGAGAAAGTTACCACCCGAAATAAAAGAACAAAATGTGTTCCTATTTGTGTGAACAAAATGTGTGCTCTATTAAAATAAAGGAAGAGAGACAGCACGAAGGAGTTTGGATATACTTTCAACTGATTAATTAATGATTAAAAGATAAAACACCTAAATGAGGAAGCTAACTACAAAATATAACGAGATCGCTGACTAGCAAATTTCACAGAACTTCCATCTTCGTTGAATTATACTTTATTCTGGGGCAGTATCACAAATCTTTTAATTTTAGATCAACTTTATTATCCTTGACCGATGAAGTGAAACAGGTAAGAACTGCGCTAAACTGAGTACTCATTTTGTTACAATTACGAGGATAAGTATTTAGCTCTGTGCAAATTCAATAAATGAACAAACAGACAATTATTGTTTGTTTATTTTTAGTGACTAAAATTTTATTTTTAAAATTACTAAAATTGATTGCTATATGAAGGGTCCACGGGAAGAACGATGGGAGTCCAATCCAGCTAAAGGCGCACGGGACTTTCCATGTTCTACCCCAGTAAACTGTATCTTTGGGCTATTTTTTCAGTGTATTCTCGTCGTTCTTTCCCCCTATGGGTTCGGATATTAATAGTGCCACTAATGAACAACAGAATGCAGTAGAAACCTCAACATTAACGAAAAGTGGACTCTCATCGTTCTTCCCGTGGACCCTTCATATGTAAACAAATTTTTCATTTTCCTCCCTCTTTAAGTTCGAATATTACTGTAAATTTAATCCATTTTTAAACCCTTTGAAAATTTAGTAAATGAAATCAAGTAATTTCACTGCATGAACAGAAATCACATCATTTATACATTTTAAAATTTAACTATCATATAACAGTCATGCAAACCAAATATTTATTTATTTTTTCCTCTCTTTTAGTCCGTGGAATTACCGCGAATCTGTTTCTTTCTCTCTCTCTCTCTCTCTTGATTTTTACAACCGTCTTTATGCTGAACGTGGAAAACTGAGACAAGATCTCTATTCAAAATAAATTACACTGTTTCTGCGCATAAATCGACAGTAAATTAATAGAATTTCATATCAGTTGACCAAGTTTTCGAAAATTCATTTCGTTCTGCTCCATTTTTTTCTGACAAATAGAATCCTGTAGAAGCAGGCGCGCAAACACTTAAGACCTTGAATCAAGAATGAAACTGGCTGCGAGAGAAACGGCTATGAATAAGAGCGAAGAAAGGGAAATAAAAGATGCGTATTGTTGCACTGCCACAACCCTTTGAAGCGCAACCATTTCCCAGTACTGAAAAGGGCAGCCGCCGCCATCGCTCGATTTAACTACCAACAACATGGCGGACAACCGAATCGTTCATCGTGTGCCACAGATCTAGGGACCATTTTTGACACAGCTGGCTGCGGGGGCGCACAGCCTGCTGTGTCAGTTTACTTTTACAGTTTACAAGCAGTTTACTTTTCTTTATTTAAACTGAAAAAAAACCTAAACATTTACTTGAAATAAAGAGAAAAAAAAATACTGTGTAGAGATAGATAACATATTAAGCCAAATACCACAATCAAGAAGTATAGATAATATAACGAAAACTGAAGTTACTTCTTGGGAAAGCAAAAATATAAAAAATAAACAGGAATCAAATAGAACATTGAATCATTGGGGCTTTAAAAACTACTATGATTTTTAATGTTATTGTACTTATTTAAAATTTTATTTCCTTCAAATGTGTGGCAACAGATCTTTTAAAACGACCCAGAACCGCGCATGTGCATATACTTTTAACCTTTAGCAAAGGCACCGCCGCCGTCTGGTGGTGTCGTAAAAACTGTTTCGAGAGCTTTATCCCCGTAGGTGATTATCTGTAATCCATAATTGCAGAGTAATTTAATTAGGAAATCAAAAATTTTTTCTCATTCGGGTGTTACTACTAGCTAAGAGACTTATTAAATTACAGGCATCGCAGGAAGAATCAAGAATAATCGGTATTATATTAGTAAAAAGTTATCTCAAATAATTTAAGTGAGGTTAGGGTTCAAGACTTTTATGACAAGTTAAATGGACTATTGATGACTGCATTTGTGTAGACGTTATTTGGAAAGCTCATAAATTAAACAAGCGGAACACTTATTCGCTTAGTTTTCTTTCGCGAAAACAAAATTTTCTTTCGACCTGTATTTGTTAAAACCAGTTCGCAGCGATTAGAAACGAAAACACAGATAACACTGCCACATGTTCAAAAAGAAAAAAATGCCCATTTAACAAAAGGAACTCTCTCATTTCTATGCAAAATCTGTTTTACGAATAGAAGTAGTTCTGTAATTTAATTTCCACACTCAATTTTGATTTACCCTATGACTGTTACATACTTGAAGTATTTAATAGCAAGTTTTTTAATCTTTACACAGGATTTTATACATGTACTAGCTGACCTGGCAAACGTTGTTTTGCCATATAAATTATTCCTAGGATTATTTTAGTAGAAAGAAATGACTAACTTATTGCAAGTGTGTAAAGATGTGGTATATGAGTGGAAGAGGCATGGAGCGCTGTGAACGATGCTGGGATGTAAAAATAGCACAATACCAAACATTTAAACTTTTAATTCATTGTAATTTATTCTTTATATTTATATGTATCGCTAATTACAAAAATTTTACTAAAAAATAATATCAATCCCTTAACTTAATAGAGTGAACAATATTTTTTGCTATCCCATCTTTAGCTAACACAAACTTACTGGATGGTTTGCCCACTCGAGAGCATGCCACGTATAATTGTCCGCGTGAAAAACATGGTGTGCTCAAATCTAATCCACAAACAGACATAGTTTGGCCTTGAGACTTATTGATAGTCATTCCATAAAAAATGTTGCCCCCCCCCCAAAAAAAAAGGATGAAAATCTGAAACACTTTCAGATTTTAAATACGCACTATAGTGCTATATATTAAAAAGCGTATCATAATTTATGCGTCGTCCCTATTTTTCGTCCATATTCCATTAAGTTGGAAATTGTTATCATTATTCATGACTGTGCTGTATTTTTCTTTCTTATTTCATAAAACCCATCTTTGGAATCGAAATCTATCTTAAAATCACCTACTAAAACTATTTTACAATCTTCGCCAAGTATATCACAACTATACTTCACCGTTTTATATATTGTTTCCTACTTTAACGCCTCGACTCTCGCCAAGGAGGCGATGATTAAACATATGCAGTTACCATGACGATTTTTTGCATTTATGTAGAAATCGCAATTTAGAATTAAAATGGCGATTTGGAACAACATGTAAGTACAGCATGCCGTTACATTTTTATTTATTTTGGATTACCAATTAATGTAGTTTTAATAATTAAATGTCTTGAAATTCCTTAACTGGCGCGTTTATCGCTAGTTTGTTTACTTTAGTTATCACCTAGTTCTTTTGGGTGCGTTGAAACGGTACTTACGTATTATCCCGGCGGGCACTTCCGCCAAACTACTTTTTCGTAGATTTTAAATACGTTGCCAATCGTATTCCAAACCATCAACAATTTCATGTGCCCGGCATTTATCTTGGTGAAAAATTGCTTGTCTTGGCGAACCACTGGGATAATACGTAAGTACCGTTGAAACTTGTGCATAACTCCCAGAGACCCATGACTGCAAAGCTCGTCAAAGTACGGGGATTTTTTAGGTTGGCGAGAGTGGGGGCGTTAAAATAGGAATCAACTCTTTCTTGTACCATAAAACACATCTTTGGAATCGAAATCTATCTTAAAATCGCCTACTGAAACTGTTTTACAATCTTCGCCAGGCATATTCTTCCTGTAGGCATATTCCAACTATACCGCAAAGACATTTTAAATGCTGTTTGGAATGGGCATCATAATCCATGAGTGTACCGTGTTTTCCTTTCTTGTTCCACAGAGCACTTCTTCGGACTCTTTTACAATATACTCTTTTACATAATAAAACTCTTTTACAATATACGCTAGGCGTTTTCTAACTATACGCGAAATATATTTATAATAAATTGTCGCGTTTTGGCACCACATTTAGCGATCTATTATCAAAAATTGCAAACCTTGTGCGACTTTCAACATTTTATTAACTTCTCCCCCCCCCCTCTCCACATTATCTGGCAAACACATTTGAAAAGTGATTCGACACGCTAATGTCTACACAGAAATCCTGATTGAAATGAATAGCACTCGGGGGCTAAACATTTTGGGGTGGACCGCCCTTATGACTTAGGGGTATGAGACATAGTTAAAAACCTATTCTATGACCTAACGAATATACATAGAAAATTTCATTAAAATTGGTCGAGTGGTTTCGGAGGAGTTAGGTGACTAACACTGTGACAGGAGAATTTTATATATTAGAGATATATATATTGTTCAATAAGAATATTTGAAATAACTGGGTACAGGGGCGTAGCCAAGGGGGGAGGGGTTATGGGGGTCATAACCCCCCATGAGGAATTTTTTGCCATACAAAATGTATATTCTTCACTACATTATCACACACAACTATACATATATATGAGTTGTAGTAGTCGTAACCCCCCCCCATGAAAAATTTCTGGCTACGCCCCTGACTGGGTAGAAACCTTTTTTAAACCGTATTTCTCTGTTATTATATCAGTATTTGAAAGAAAAAAAATAGTTATCAACGTCTCCTGTTAAGCAATGATAACATTCCAGTTAACGAACGCATCATAGTTGTATTTCAGCAAAAGTAACCTCCCTCTTCTCAAAGGGAAAAAAACATTGAGAGAATTTTCCTTCCCTTTCCTGTGAATTGTTACTAACAAATTAGGCAGAGCAGTTTCAAGCACTAAAATTTCGAGCTAATACGATATGAAAAATTAATGATAAAAACACTCAGAAAAAAAAGTTAAAGAGAAAAACTAATTAAAAATTTGTAAAAAGTAACACACAAAAAGAATATACCTATGAGTGCGATCATTATCAAGGTTATTTAAACATTACTTACACAAAAATAAAATCGAACAAATAGTTTTGATAAAGGAAACTTGTTTTTGATTCTGCTGCAAACTGCGCAAAAAAAAAAACAAACAACAACATATATTTAGTTAGCATTTATATAATTAAATCCAAAATCTCACATTTTTACGATTATTTATCTGTTTGGAAACGAAATATAGTTCTTAGAAAAGGTACTAAATTCTTCTGGAAGCAACAAATACATTCTACAAAGTAATTTTTGTCTTATCAATATTTTAACTTCTGCAGAGCTAAAATTATTCGACATCACATTTGTGCTTTAGTAGAAACCTGAAAAAAATATCCTCTGTCTCTGAATATCTATAAATTACATAAAATGAAGACTTTAATCTGTACATTACTTGGAATTAAAGCAAAGCAGAAAAAAAAAAAAAAAGCGATTTCTATCCGTTTCAAGCATCTGGAAACCGAAAACGATCAGGAAAAAAAAAAAAAACTGCCTGCCTGTCGTACTGTCTGTGACGCTACTTTTGTACGCGCATCACGAAAAAATGACTGAAGCGCATGGAATGAAAGTTAGTGGCATGATAGGTGGTCACTCTACTCAAACTAAGGCGTCAATTTTTTTTCTTCAAAATGCTTAAACTTTCGTTCACGCGTCACGTAATCAGGACTAAAGCGAATGCAATCTAATTTAAACTAATGACAGGTGAAATAATTAAAAAAAAAACTTTGTAAAATAACACACATAACAGGAACCTGCTATGTTACTTTAATTATTTCATATTTTAAACGTTTCTTTTGAGTGTTTTTGTTAATGACAGATGGTCACTCAAATTATAGGCGTCAGCGTTTTTGAAAACTGATTAGATTTTGAGATTCTGATAGAAAATTTATTTAAAATGTGTAAATTTATGTTCGCACATCATGCAATAATGACGAAAGAAAATGAAATTAAATTTGTTATATAAGTGACCACTTAACAAATTATAGGCTTCAAAAATTTTTATAAAATTTGAAATTTTGTAGAATTTTTTACAAAATGTATAATTTTTTTGTTCGTGCATCACCTAAAAATTGCTAGAACTATAGTCAAATGAAATTTACTATCATGAAGGCGGTCATTTAAGTTAAATTACAAGCGTTGATTTTTAAAAAATGTTTTTAAAATTTGTAATTTGCGAAAAATCTATTGAAAATCTGTAAACATTTGTTCGTTTATTGGTTTTTACGTGCATTACGTAAAAAAAACACTGAGGTGAATGAAAGAAAATTCAGTAACTTGATGCGTGGTCACTTAAACTATAAGCGACAAAATATTTTTGAAAATTTCATAGATTTTGTGAAAACTGTAAATGTTTGTTCGTGAATTCCTAAAAAATGACTAAATGAAACTGAATGAAATTTTGTTCTATTGATAAATGGCAATTTAAATTAAACTATGGATGTCAACATTGTTTTAAACATTTCATAATTTTTGAGATAAGAGTAAATTCGCGCATTCCTCAAAAACAGCTCAAGAAAATAGAACGAAATTTTGTTGCATGATAGGTTACAATTGCAACAATAGACATCAATTTTTTCAAAATAACTTCGAAATTTGCAAAAACTGCATTTTTAGGGGGCGGAGCAGGAAGAGAAGAGCATCAGTTTAGGCGTCTGGAGCTAATGAGAGACATTACTTAACAAAGATTTTTCCCCCCCAAAAAACTGTAAAGTTTTTTTTTCTGAAACTTGTGCAAATCTTTTTGAAGTATATTTAAAAAATATTTATTCATACACACACACAAACAAAATTTATTTACAGACGAGAAAATTGCTGAAGTTGAATAACAGTGTTTGAATTCTTTCAAAAAAAAAAAAAATAAGAAGAAGAAAAAAGATTTTGAAAATTTTTGATAAATTTTTATCTGAAGCTACGATTCAGAGAATGAAGTTCAATTTTGCTGCATAGTACGAGGTTACTGCATTTAAACTACAAATTTTGAATTGTCTACAAATATGAAGTATTTTCGTAAACTGTGAAAACGTCTCTTTGGACATCAAGTAAAATGACTTGAAAGAACAAACGCTGCACTGTTATAATAGACAGCTTGCTATTAGAAGCATTTTTCAGATATTTCCTTTAAATTTAATATTTATTAGAATCTTCTGTGACTTAAATGACACTTGGCGTTATAAGCTCATTCCACCAAAAGAAAGGGTTAGTTTTGAAAATAAAATGTTTTATCTTTTGACAATTTGAGATTTGACTCAGCTATTTGTTACACTTTAACTTTTTAAAAATACAGAGAAGTTACTATCTGCTTTCTATACTTCTGACAGAATACTAATTGCTTTATATATCTACAACGCAAACGAAAATTTGCACTACATATTATCCAATCAAGGATAGCTACGAGTAGCGTAGCCAGGATTTTATACGGGGGAGGGGGGCTGGGTATCAAATTGTAAGCTAAAGTTCAATTGTAAGCTAAGTATCAAACTGTAAGCTAAGTAAAGGGTCCCATTTCGGGAGGTGGGGGCTGCAGCCCCCTCAGCCTACGCCCCTGACGGCTACTACTTCAGTCTATAAAATATATCAATGTTTTCGTTCGTAAAACATTTGTTATGCCTTGCTCTTTAATATCTTACGAAAGCATTGTCTACGATTCACCATTGGAGCGCTAAAACACTTTTTTAATCCACCGACCAAAACAAATGAATTTCTCTTACCTGTCCACGAAACTGAAACTCCCCGCAGCTAATGATACAACAGTTACTCCACTTCCTTCATAAACGATACTTCCTCCCCTTTACCTCCGGTGCTATCCCTTAGAAAGCGAGAACTGGAAGTTGGAACGGAGAACGTCTAAGACACCGGCATGTTCGGAAACTGGGTTAGCTGGTTTTACATGACGTTTTGGTGTACGTCAGACGGGTCGTAACCAATGCGAAGACTCGGCCGTCGACCTTCGAATGCCATGAAGAAAATGCTAATTCTTCACTTTTAGAGAATGGCAACTATTGTAAGGATGGGTGAGCAATTACAAAGCGCGAAAGTGGTGCACAAAGGGTCAAAATGCATGCACCGAAGCATAAAACATTATGTTATGCGGTTATAGTCTCATACTGTTAGAACAGTAAAACTGGCATTAAAAAAGAATTCGTTTAGACCTTAAACTTTCTTTTTTAAGATTTCCAAATGGAAATTTAAAAATATAAATAGCAAAGATGTATCTTCTGGAATAAACCAAAATCTTCAGAAAATCTTAAGCAACGATTCAAAGTATGTTGCATACTTTTAGGGTTGAGCTTAATTGGGTTGGTGGACCATCCAATCAAGGACGGCCCTAAAAGTATGCAACATACTTGAATCATTAGGCGAGACTTTCAGAAAATTTTGGTTCATTCCAGGACTAGATCTTCAGAAAAACTCAAATCAAATCAAGTCTTCGTAGTTCCGTTTGACCAACCAACCTCCCCATCCCCAGGGAAGTAAAAATTGAAAGTTGCTGAAAGACTAGTGATGGGGGTAACAAATAGACAGATCACGACTTATCTTCTCCTTGTTGTGAAATTTTCCTTAAATACCCCGAGTTTTTTAGAAAACCTTAAATATTCCTAGTTCCTACAATTCAACTTGAAAACTATGCAGACTTTGATTATTTGAAAATAATCATAGCTGCTTTTTAACTGACGACGCAGTAGCAATATGCATGAAGATATAAGAGTAAAAGGAGAATGCTAGGTGTAGCAGATTTTAATTTTCCCTACAACTAAATTCGCTCCGACGGAACTAAAATAACTTCGAAGGATTTAAAACCGGAACAAGTTTGTCTCGCTTTTAAGTCCTTCGGAGCGAATTTAGCTCTTTTAAGCATGTAAATGCACATCTGCTTCAAAAATTCAATTACAACAAAAGGTCTTATAGGTATCCGTCTTCCAAATCTGATTACAACAGCAGCTTGTTACAAATGACTAATTCCAAAAGTCAATTGCATCTAACAATTTTCAATAGCACACAAATAAAATGTAACACGGTTGCATTTTACAACACTTTGAGAACAGCAAACATGTCTGCCGTACAAAGTAAGGATATTGCCACACCTGAGTTTTATATAAAAAAATCTATATAAAAAATATTAGACTTTTGTCTATACATTACTTGCAATTCAAAAAATTTGCGATTTCTATTCGTTTCAAGCACCTGGGAATCCAGGACGACCGTCAAAAAAAGTTTGTCTGTCTATCGTTCTGTCCGTGACGCTTTTAATGCTTTAAAAATTTGGATTAGATTTTGAGATTTTGCGAAAATCGTATCAAAATGCGTAAATCTTTGTTCGCGCATCACGTAAAAACGACCAAAGCGAATGAAAGGACATTGGGTGACATAATAGGTGGTCACTCGACTAAAAATATAAGCTTCGAATTTTTTAAAAATTTTGATTAAATTTTGAGATTTTGCGAAAATCGTTTCAAAATGCGTAAATCCCAATTTTTTAAAAATTTTGATTAGAGATTTTCCAAAATTTATTCAAAATGTGAAAAAAATTGTCGAATACGTATAAATTAGTCAAGCAAATGAAATAAAATTTAGTACCGTTACAGGTGGTCATTTAAACTACAGGCGTCAAAGAACTTTAAAAGTTTTTATAGAATTTGTGAAAACTCAGTACATGTGTTTGTTCCACTCCTGAAAAATGGAAATGGAATCGAATGAAATTAGGATTTATGTTAGATGTAAGGTTTAACTGACACTCTACATGCCAAAACTGTTTTAAATATTTCATAGATTTTGGGATTTTGAGATTAGTCGCATAAACAGAGATATTGCTAAGATTTTTTTTAGGGATGGGATGGGAGATGTCGATAAACTGCCAAGTCAAATCTCGGTTTTTACCAACTTATTTAGTTTTTTATCAACTTTTTACTTTTGCCAACTGGGTTTGGGTAATTTTACAAGCAGTGCCAGAAATAGAAAGGAAATTATAGTTTTCGTTACAATTTTAACAAGTTTGCCAAATAGGTATCTAATTTTGCCAAGTTTGATAGAATTTTGCGAGTGTTGAGAGGGGCGAGACTCGCCCCTTTAGCAAGGGCCCCGCGTGTAAATGTTTGTTTTCGCAGCCCTTAAAAATGGATTAAGAGAGTACGATGAAATTTACTCTATTGCTATGAATCTTTTAAAAATACACAGAAGTTATAATTTTGCTTTCTATATTATTGCCAGTATACTAATTCCGTTCTTTCTACACTTAATTCTGTCAAAAATACAGGCTTTTATGGAAATTTGCATTAGGTACTAAACCGTCAAGGGCGAATACTTCAACTAGTTGATCTATAAAAATAAATTTAGACTTTTATCTGTGCATTGCTCAGAATTCAAATATTTAGTGATTCCTATCCGTTTCAAGTACCTGGGAACCAGAGCCATTGCTAAGACCTTTTTAGGGGGGGTGGAGATATCGATAAACTGCCAATTCTAATATCAGTTTTTACCAACTTACTTTTTTTTTTATCAACTATAATAATATAATATAGATTAACATTTTACTTTTGCCAACTGGATTTGCGTAATTTTTGCCAAGTATATCAGAAACAGAAAGTAAATTATCTTTTTCGTAAAATTTTTTTCACAAATTTTGCCAACTAGGTATCTAATTTTGCCAAGTTTAATAGAATTTTGCGAGCGTTGGGGGGGGGCTCCCCCTCCCCCCCCCTTTAGCTAGGGCCCTGCTGGGAATCTAGTGCGACCTTCAAAAAAATTTGTCTGCCGTTGTTAAGGCAAAAAAAAAAAAAAAAAAAAATTATTCGTATGCTCTGTTTTACCATACCCACTCAAAAAAGTATTCAAGTAAAAGACAAATTTCTCACTTCAGTTTAGTGAATAACTAATTAGTTTTTGAAATATGCACAGATTGAAATATAAGAAGTTATTGTTGTTTTTTGCATCATGTTCTTTTTATGAAGAACAATGCTTTAGAAATGAAACTGATATAGGAAATTTGACTTGCACTCAAATATATTTTTTGGGAGGGTGTGCACTTCTGTTTGTACAATTTCGTACATTAACTTTATTTTTCTTACATAGATAGGTTTTAATTAAAATTATTACTAATACCACCTTTTTTAGGAGGGGCAGTTACATGGATGATGTAAATTCTTTTATTTTAGAAAAGGTAAACCTTTACAAAAAGATATCCATATGTTTTGCTTTACTACATTTCTATTTGCACAGTTTTGTACATTGGATGGATATGTATAGCTTGGTGTATTTTAATGGTATGTCACTTAAGTTTCTATCACTTATAATTTATTAAGCTAATACTTATTTATTCAAGAGAATATGCAGCGAAAGTTTTTAGAGGCAAATTTATTCATTCCTTTATTTTTATTTATTTATTTTTTGGCGCGCAGTTCCAAGGCCCCTTTGTGATTTAAACCTTAATTTTATGTTTGTCTATGGTTGCAGTTTGGATTTCTACATGTGCGAATTGTCAAGTTCAAGTATCAAAAGTTTAAATTTTGCCCCCCAAAACACGGGTTTTTTAATAAAACCCGCCCGGATTGGGCTTTTCACAAAAAAAAACCAGGTTTTTTCAACAACTCTGATTTTAACACCAATGGCGTACGCAGGAGTGGGCATGGAAATCCCGGGTCCCTCTCGAAATTTTTTTTAAACGAAAAGATAACTTTTCCAAATAATATTTTAAATAATAAAAATGCGTGAATTCGTTTACTTTGTAAAAATATTTGTTAAGGTGTATTTAAATAACTTTTTATTTATTACTCATATTTCAGTTATTTCTCAAGTATTTAAAAATATAAGTTCTCAATGCTTCGGGACCTCCCTTAAAAATAATCCTGATTACACCACTATTTAGTACTAAAATGTCAGAAAGCACGAGCTCCCCCTTACTTTTGCGCTTCTACTCTTATAGATAGTGCTCCTCTACAATTGCAAGTACACCCCCTTTCTCCCTCACCAAAAATAAATAAATCTGATATTGGCACGAACGCATCACATACTGTATACCTAAGGTGACCATACGTCCCGTTTTGAACGGGACAGTCCCGTTTTTAGGTGGCTTGTCCCGTTATCCCCGAGCACAGCTTTGGGACACCGGAATGTCACGTTTTTAGAAAATATACCCTGCAGTGTCCCGTTTTTAGAAAGAGAGCAACCCACGGTAACGATTTCAATAAAGACCCCTGAAAATCTAAAATCATTCAACGGCAGTGTCTGTAAAAAAGAAACCTGACCTCCCTCCCCTCTCGAGACGCAAAGAAAACGCCGGGGGAATGTATTGTTTTTGTTCTTTTAATGTTCTTTTTTTGTTAACTATTTCCATTTATTTCTTTTTTTAGTCATGTTCCTCTTTTGCTTATTCCTCCCCCTCCCCCGAATTTTCCCATTTCACTGTGGTTTTCAAAGAAATTTTTTCCTTCCGAATGACAATTCCTTTTTTCTGTGTGTCCTTTTTTTTTACATTTCTCACTTTCCTACCTTCCTGCCTCGTGTCGGAGGGTGTTTTGAAGTCGAAGAAAGGCCTACCCCTTGTACCACCCGAAGCGTCCGTCTTGCACTATTTTTTGTAGTGTGTGTTTTAGCAAAGATTTTTTTTAAACATTAACACAAGCTTTTTTGTGCGTTTACTTAACAACTAAAAGATACCCAGACCTGTAAATTCAGTCTCCCTACACTATTACCTTAAAAACAATAGATGTCCCGTTTTGACGAAAAAAATAAATACACTATTGCCAAAAAAAAAGAAGAGAAGTAGATGTCCCGTTTTGGAGGAAAAAATAAATGGTCACGTTATATATACCGTACATCCCATCGCTGCATTGTATAAAACTGACGCCATGTCTAATCCCGTATCGTATAATAGAGCAGCAGATACTGTATCTATCTCCGTAACTGATATTGCGTCATCAGTAACGATAACGAAACATATGGATTCTTTCAAACCTCATCAAAACGATACCGTTCGGCACATACGAAATGCAACGAATAGCGAAATTTACTGCGACTCAAATACCAAAACTCATTTTCTCCCTTTAAACCGCGAGCCTATACTACTTCCGGTATCCAGTAAAAAAACATATTACTACTCAATTACCGAAACTCATTTACCCCTTCAAAGCACGCCCGAAGTTCGAAGCAGTAACCACTCATATTCGAAAGTAGCAATTCGTTACTTCGAGTCTGAGTGATTATCCACATCTCAGTAATTAATATACATACGTTTTGCTACAGCTCTAATTAATGATACAGACACTCTTTTCGATGGATAACTTTATCTTGTCATCCTTAATAACACGCATCCATTTTGTTTCGTTTGAAATATCCGAATATATAATATAGCTTAAATACAATTTAAATATATGATGGCCCATAGAGTGTAATGTATTGGAAATCATTTGAGCTCTCCTGTAGGAGAACTATAAATACTACATACACCATTTTCAATATGCTACATGGTACAGCACCTAGGAACAACATATATCGATCTCGTAGAATTTGATATATGCTGTTCAGGAGATTCAGATAAAATTCAGGAGATTTACAAACATTTTCAACGTATATGGAAAAAATTAAAAGTCTAGCAGTTTTGCTGAATTTGTAGCAAAAATATCCGAAAAACGATCTTTTTGTAGCAGATTGGCGCATCAGGATTGATTTGGCACAACTTGGAGCAGCTGGCACATCCCTGCATTTGTGAGGCCTGTTGGTTTTATTACAGACAGTGGCAGATCTAACGCCTGGCGATCGCCAGAGGCGCCGACCCACTCCAGGGGCCCCGACCATCACCAAAGTCACCGACTTTGAAACTTCTTCAAAAGAAAAATTAAAAGCTCAAAAGTGAAGCAATACATTACGAGTACAAATTTGATAAAGAATCGATCTTCATATTGTTGCAGAAATACTCTGCTAATTTCCTGGTTTCGTCGTTCTAAAGTCTAGATGGTGTAGAAAGTTCTAGAAAAACAGTCCACTTGTCAGGATGGAACACAAACTTTATTGCTTTGTAGCTTTATTGCTGTATTGCTTGAACTTCGTAGAACAATCAGTTGTACAAGATTCGCAAGCACAATCAAACAATAATGCGCTTTTAACAGTCTGCTTAGATCAGAAGCTCTCACAAATGCTGTATTTCTCACACAAAATAAAACACTTTCACAGGAAAAATTTCAGTGAAAATATACGAGAGATATCGCAAGCAATCCCTCAAGACTCAGTAATAAAGAATTTACATACAGCACTTTAAAATCAGCTTCGAAAAGCAAGCCAAAACACTGCTTATATTGCACTATCACTTTACAGAGCAAAGTGAGCGTACTCACTCAGACAGCTCGATTCATACTACGGGAGCTCAGCTCACACTACACTGAACTGGGGGCTCTGAATGCTTGTATTTATAGTCGATGCAGAAGCTACAAGAAGCTTCCAGAAAAGTCTGTTTCTCGAAGATTCCACATAAAGCGGGAATTTTGATGACGCCATAAAAGAGAAATATTAGGCTATTATGTGATTTTAATGCTGAAAAAGCAACTTTACAAGCCCCATGAGGAATACCTCAAAACACTGAACAAAATGACATAAATCTCAACTTTCTGGGTCAAATATGCCTTGTGTTACAAACTCTTAAAAATTGTTATACCATGCAAAATGTCCCACTTATTCAAAATTTCTAACATATAACTCGGAAATAAATTGTTTTAAAAATCCTAAAATTTGCATTTTTCATCTAATGTGGTAGTACCACAAATAAACCCCAAATCATCAATACCTACAAGCACGATGTCTAGACCGCTGGTAAGTTTTAGTCGATCAGTATAACATTATCTAATTTTTTTAATTTTATACATTATTATTATTGTTAATAGTAGAAGTAGTAGTAATAGTAGTAACAGTAATAGTTATTTGGAACAGAACTTGGGGAAGAATGAATTCTACCAGCACATTTCTGCAGTGAGTAGAAAGCAAATTAGTGAAAGGTTCTGACCTATAAGGTCACTTGCAAATTTTATTTGAAAATGTAGAGGTGAATTTGAGAAAGTCGAAGAAGATGCATCGGAGCTGTCAGGGTTATCATTTGATAACGACAGTGAGCAGGGTTCCAGACTCCAAGAAAAAGAATGCATTTTTCCATAGAAACAAGGACACTGGTTAGGAATGTGGAAAAAGAATTTTTTTTAATTAAATTCATTTTATTTAACATTCGAAATATATCAAAGCTGAATAATCTTGAAGAAAGGGAACACATGAGAATAGTTTGCTTTTTAATTTATTTTTTGGGGAAAAATTATCAAGAGGAAAACAAAAATTCAATAGAAAACTTGAATAGTTACACAAATGACATAGACATTTAAAATTTTGACGATGAACTGAGTAATTTTTTGCTTTTTTTTGAACGAAAACAATGAACTTGACAGAAATGCATCTGAAATTTACATGGCTGCACAAGAAATGTTATCAACTTTTCCTAATGCAGGAATAGCATAAAATATTTTTAACTGTACCCATATCAATCTCTCCAAGTGAAAGATCTTTTAAGGTTTTAAAACGCCTGAAGAACTATTTAAAAATTCGAAGATTCCACATAAAGCGGGAATTTTGATTACGTCATAGAAGAGAAATACAGTCAAACCTCGATTTAACGAATTGATTGAGACCCACAAATCTGTTCGTTAAATCGAAGCAATTTGTTAATTCGAATATCAATTTTTGTAAAGAGTATGGTATAAAAACATCAATGCAAAATACCCTTAGATATAGATATGAAAGAAAGAATGATTATTGTTTACTACGAGCTTAAAACTTATAAGTTATACGTTAGGCGATCAACTTTAAAATTATCTAAATTCTTTAATTTTACTTGCTCTTAAAATTTAATACATAATACACACATAATTATTGGCACTTTGGAAAGAAACCCTCGATAGTGCTTTGTTTTGACTTTCCAAAATTCTTTGTCGATATTTTCTAACTTCGTAAGAACAACAGCATCAATCTCGTGAGACAAAATAATTTTTTTAAAGCATTCAAGCTGCAAACTGCTTCTTGGAATGTTACCTTTTTTAATTGAATTTCCGTTTCTTCGCCATCTCTTCGCTGCTTTCGGAATCTTCATTCTCTTTCTGTTCACTATCGCAGGTACTTAGCTGTACATCCCAAGACACATATCCTGTAAAATTTTCATTACTAGAAAAATCTTCCCATCCAGGCATTTGATCATCGTTATCCACGGGGTAATTGTAAATCACTGTTTCTGTATCGCTGTCTTCGTAGGCACTTGCTTCATTTGGAGAAATGAGAAAAAAATTATTGTATTACACACTTGGATTAGGGTGTGAAAGGTTAAAATTTTCCTTGAGAAAAATTTGAAGTTTTAATTTTATGTGCGAATTTTATTTCAGCGATTGTTGTTCGTTAAATCAAAGCTTAAAATTCATTAAATCAGAGCATTTTAGCACTCCTTTTGTCGGGACGAAAAAAATATTCGTTAAATCAAAGTACGTTAAATCCGGGAATTCAAAAATGTTAGAACCCCAATATCTTGAAAATGAAAAATAGTTAAAATGCAGATTATTTTTGCCAGATTATATAATTCGAGGTGATAAATACGCCAATCTGCAAAGGATTATGTATATGAAAATATGGATAACGGTTTTCCGGGAACCTTACATGAGCAGTAATTATAGGTTGTGAGCATGTGTAAATCGCCAAATAATGAAAAGTCGCCGTTGGGGGCAAGCTGTTACGTAGTTTTTATCAAAGAAAATATATGAAGTACTGTTTTCTTAGAGCTAATTATTAACTATACATATACACAACTCGCCAAAATATGAAAATTCGCCATAATTGGCAATACGCAAGGTGTTCCATGGGTTTCAGCTAATTAAAAATAGTGCGAGTTTAAATTTTTATGTTCCAAGCAGCATGCAAGAACCAAGCAATGTGTAGCTCAGTAACATTCTATCTGATCCAACCATTGGGTTTTGTTTGTTGAAATTATGCCTTTTTTACGAATAAGCCTTATTAGGGGCCTGAATGCCTCATACGAAAAGCGAGCGTAGCGAGTCTAGGGGCCTTGGCCCCTAGTTTATCAAAGAAAACATGTGAAGTACTGTTTTCTTAGAGCTAATTATTAACTATATACATATACGCAAGTCGCCAAATAATGAAAAATCGCCATGGGGTAGCAAATGCGCAAGGTGTCCAACAGGTTTTACATAATTACAAATACAGCTGAAACAGATGTTCTGATTTTATTACTCTTTAGCTCCTAATTAATATTACTTTTGAATGGCAACATTAAATATCATTGTGTTCCTGAGAAGTGCAAATAATTTTTCCAGCGATTATACGTGGAGTCCGCACTCCAGATGTAGTTTAGCTCAGGATCCAGTACAACACGGATTCCTATACCAAAATATCTACAGTGTTGTGAGGGGTCTACTTTAGTGTGAAATTTAAATCTTTATGAACCAATGAACATGAAAGAACCAAACAATGTGTAGCTCAGTAACATTCTATCTGATCCAATTTTTGGGTTTTGTCTGTTGAAATTAAGTCTTTTTTTACGAATAAGCCTTATTAGGGGCCGAATGCCTCATACGAAAAGCGAGCGTAGCGAGTCTAGGGGCCAAGGCCCCTAGTCTTTCAAAAATTGGCGTGGGAATCACTTTGTGCAAACTCCGTCTTTCATGCACGAAGAATGTAGATTTATGGATCCGCAGGGGCCGTGCACCATATGCTTCGTTACACTCGTGAAAAGTTGTGGGTCTTCTTTTTGATTCGGTATTTCTGCACTGGTGAAGTCATCCACTCTCTGAGCATTAACAGTATCTTTGAGCATAAGAAGAATGTGGGCATGAGGGCAGGCCCGGACTGGCTCTATTGGGGGCCCTCGGCTAGAGATTTAAAAGGGTCCTCTTCAGGAGACGATTTGTCGATTTGAGAATCCTGGGCTAAAGCTTCATTGAGGGCCCCCTCTTTCGAAAACTTTTTCTAAATTTACAAATTTTTAAAGAACAATTTGGGGGCTCGGGCGCTTTCCCCGAATGCCCTCCCGGAAATCAGGCCCTGCTCCTTACTGAGGAATTTACAGGGAATAAAATATTAGAATATGTAATATTTGAAAATTATAGGCTTACGCACCTAAAAATCACATTTAACTATTTTAGAGATTTGGGGGGGGCGCCCTTGCGTCGCAGGGTTTCGGGGATCCTCCGCTGCGTCACTGCGTAAGATTGCTGGAAAATAAATAATCAAATTACTCTTAGTATATAGTTGTATATCCACTTTTGAATGCCTCACCGGGGTCCCCTTGGGCTGGGGGCCCTCGGTGATCGCCGACCAGCCGACCTGGCCAGTCCGGGCCTGCAACAGGGAGTCCTCCGCTTCTGTCACTCCATTGTACATGTGGCATTGAACATCGCCAAAAATCTTTCCCTTTGCGAGGAGACTCATCATTGCTTTTTGCTTCTGATGAAACACTCTTGCAGACAAATCCTGACGATCCTGAGCTTTTTTCCCGTGAAATAGTTCCTGCGTTATTTCAGTCCAATTACAATTGCACTTAAAGGTGATGAAGAAGTCCGGTCTATCATAGTTTCTGACGTAGTTCATGGCATCTTGAGTACGCTCATGCATGTACCTGGGACCACCGGCGAAGTTTGAAGGCAAAATGATCAACTTGCCTGCCAATGTCGGCAACATTTCCATCATAGTGGCCTTTCAGTGGTGTTTTCCAATAATTATCTAGTTGTTCGATTTTTTTTCTCTCAGGTTATGCAACCTTGCTTCTCTTTGTGGGAAGTTTTGGTTTCTCTTCTTCTTCGATCTCTTTCATCATTTTCTCTTTGTAGTGTTTGCAGACATTTCTTTTTCAATGCTAGTATTTTTTCCTTAATTTCACATATATAATGTCGTTTGGATTCTCTCTCGGGCGTGTTTTCAGCCTGCCTTTTTTTTTGTTGTTGTTGTTGTCTTTCTCTGTCCTGCATCTGTCTTGTGAGCCTTTCGGTGATGTTTTCCAATTCTCTAGTTGTTCTATTTCTTTCTCTCATGTTATGCAACCTTGCTTCTCTTTGTGGGAAGTTTCGGTTTCTCTTCTTCGATCTCTTTCACCATTTTCTCTTTTCAATGTTCGTAGACACTTCTTTTTCTTATGTCGCATTTTTGATTCAGCAATAATAAAAATAGTAAAATCTAATCAAAATATAATTTTAGGGCTTTTCTGAATGCAAATAAAATGTAACATGAAAGGTAAGAACAGTATGAAAAAAGAACCGTTTAAGGAAGTGGCCATTTAAATATAAAATTTATGAAGAAATTTCTAGAATATCTATGCACGGTGGTTCCCAAAATCAGCGTCGCATCAATATCAAAGATCTACCATGCTACGGTCTTAATAATTGTGGTTTAAAATTATCAAATCTATACTAACATTCAAGTTCTGTATATCAACTTAACACATCTAAATCTATATCGACATACAGCAAAAAACCGCTAAATCCATTGCTGTTCTATTAACATTTTTCAAAGTCGCAATGAGTTAGTTCTTTGCTTACACCGAAAATCCCGGACGCTACCACAGTTCAAGAGATCATGCTGAAACATTTTCGCACCAGGATTCTTCTTCGGAAGGAAGCTCATTTAAGAAACACGTTTATACATTACTCTATCTTACGCTTTTTAATTTCCCTTTAAACTGACGTAATTTCCATGTCATTTCATGTTTTTCAAATGCACGCGATTATGCATATGGTAGTAATAAATTTAATCTTTATTTCAAAAGCATAAATCCTTTCATGAGGGCAAAGTTCGCCAAACATGGCGATCTAAAATCGGTTTTTAATGAATAATTTTAAAAGTAATTAAAATTTCAAAATTCAGAGCCTCAGGTGCACATTATCGAAGGCATGGGCTCATATGTTCGAATTTTCAGAGCTCTGCGTCCAGTATTTTTTCTGGACATCGCACGCATACAGATGTTCAGACATTCATTTTTATTAATATGGATTAGAAATTTTCACGATTGCAAACCTATAAATTGAAGAATCAAGTATTCGGAGACAATTTTCAAAATGTACTTTTACCCACCCAGCTCGCTTAACCCTAAAAACTCATAAAATTTTCTAAAGGCCACGCTATTTCTGTCGATTTAACTCTATTTAGACAGAAAATTTCACAAATAGAGATTAGAAATAAAATTTGATAAGATAAAATTTGACTCTATATTTGCACTTTGAGCTTAAATTTATCAAAAACTAGCTGAGTGCCCGTTCTTCGCACGGTAGGAAACGAATATTTTACTAAAATATAATTGTAACTATTTATGCGAAAACAAAATGTCCTTTTGTTGAAACTACCGCGGGATATATTACGCAACGTAGGGTTATGGTTTAGTTAGTTATAAGACGATCATTGAAAAATAATGAATATAACACTTTTAATTTCACGCATTGTTATTAATTTGGTATACTGTGCTTTAATCCATATTATCCAAACAAATCTACTATTACTACCAGAGAAAAAAATGAGAATACTATCTATTACTTATATTATCTATCTTCGTTTCTCCGTCTTTAAGGTCAATTTAAAGAAACAGATTAGATATTTTAAACCAATGATGCCTTTCTACTTTTTGGTGATTCTATGGAATTTATGCATTGCCATTAAAACAGATCTCCATATATTTTTAAGCATACTTCTTGTCTGATTGGCGTATTTAGCACAGCAAAATAGTTCATCTCGCAGTGATGGAAAACATCCAAACTGTACCAATTTAAATATTATTTAAATCCACCTTGGTTCAGGCTCGTGAAAACATCAAACTGTGTAACCTCGAGGAACTATTTGGAATCGCTCAAATTGGGAATAGGGCGTTAAATTGTGTTGCAGAGTTTACGAACTTCAGACAACTTTTAATCTATGACGTCACGTCCTGGCCAGGATAGTCAAATTTAGTTATTTCGCGCTGTAGTTTTCAAACGGAGTAAAATTGAAATATACGATGCTGAAAAACTCTCGCTTGCAACAGAACTTTATTAAAGTTAATTTGAGAGATATTGGGGTTATTCCTAGCAAATCGGTATTTCAAATATTTTCCGGATCTATTTTGTTAATGATGTATCTTTTGTGCAAGAGCTTGTTAAGTTGCTAAAATTTAACAAAAAAAAAAAGTATATCTAATATAGATAATATACCGACAAAAGTCGTCCAAACTTAGCTACATTTTGCACGATTTTGGGAATACATACAACGACCGTCGTCAAACTGAGAGCGAATACTATGAATTATGTTAATTAGTATTTTGCATCTTGTGCCGACATTTGAATTTCCCACGATTTTAAAAAATGCAAGTTTCCTTTCGTTATTATGATTGTTGAAAAATCACAGAGCTCAAAAATTGCTAAGGGTAACACGCGCATTAAACAGAATACTTGAATTTTTATAATAGTAAATTTTTGCGTCAAAGATTTTTAATGTAATTAGATTTCTAACTCATTTTTAAACTCATGACGTCAAAATGACATCATGAGTTTAAAAATGAGGCTATCGCAATCTCAGTTGCGATATCTAACATGAATGAGTGAAAGAAGAAAAAGAAAAAAAAAGTGT
This sequence comes from Cheiracanthium punctorium, assembly GCA_038373885.1. Classification (NCBI taxonomy): domain Eukaryota; kingdom Metazoa; phylum Arthropoda; class Arachnida; order Araneae; family Cheiracanthiidae; genus Cheiracanthium; species Cheiracanthium punctorium. The sequence goes on from JAWZYV010011634.1 coordinate 118,769, forward strand.
GTGCGTGTAATCTTTACGCGCAATTGAAGTAAAACTTCTTTGACGTTGGATTCAGTTACAGCCAGATTCATTTTCTTTGTGGTGTTCATCTCCATGTTCTTAAACCGTTGTTCCGTCTGGAGGTTGGGTTAGAATCCAGGGAGTGTCCATGTATTATCCTTTAACAGTGTTCTTAAATCGTTTGCAGCCGGGGTTTGTTTCTTTGTGGTGTTCCATACCTGTGTTCTTAAACCGTTGTTCCGTCTGAAAATTGGGTCAGAATCCAGGAAGTGTCCATGTTGTAGTATTATTCTTTAACTGTTTTCATATGCCATTGCTCCGTCTGGAGGTTGGGTTTGAATTGGGGTGGGGGATGTCCATAGTCTAGTATTATACTTTAACTGTGTTCTTTAACTGATGTTTTCCTCTGTTTGTTGGATTCGAATGCAGGTAGTGCACATTTTTTTTGTTGTGTTTTTCTTTCACAGTGTTCTTAAGCGTTAATTTCGTCCGTTGGTAGGTTTCAAATTAGTATTCTGCATCCGTGTTTTTAAACTGCAGGGTCTGTTTATTGTTTAGGATGGATTTCAGCCAGGGTCCGTTTCTTTGTGGTGTTCCATCCCCGTGTTAAACCGCCTCCGTCTTGAGGTTGGGTTAGAATCCACGGAGTGTCCATTTGTTAATCTTTTATTCTGTTCTTAAACCGTTTGCAGCCTGTGTTTGTGTCTTTGTGGTGTTACATACCCGTGTTCTTAAACCGTTGTTCGGTCTGGATGTCGGGGTAGCATAAAGGAGACCATACGTCTTCGAAATTCGAGGACAATCCCCAAATATAGATTTTTTTTTACTTTGTCCCTAAAAATACCTTGACTTCTTGGGGACGCGAAAAGTCCCCAAATTTAAAGATTTGCATACCCTCCTAAATAAGTATTCGAGCAAGAGAGAAATTTCCTATTTTAGATTTGCGAATAATAATTGAGTTTTTGAAAAACGCACAACTTGATAGAAATATGGAAAGTCATATTTATACATATCCTATATCATATTCTATGATAAATAATTTTTAATATACGAAACCAACGTAGGAAATTTCTCTCTTGCTCGAATATTTTTTTTAAGGGTGTACTTTTTTCTCCTGAAAGTTTCCGTTTAGTTTATTTCTTTCAGAAAAAAATGAAGAAATAAGAAAAATAAAACAACTAAAAGCGCCTTCTACTCAGAGAAACAATGAAATTCGATCTCTGAAAACGTTTGTTGTCATTGTATGTGTAGCGTGTACGGACATTCAATAAAGTATTCGACTATGAGTCAAATTTCCCATTTCAGTTTTGTTCATGATTAATCACTTTCAGGAACAACCATGCTTTAAATATGAAATTGAAGTACGAAATTTTTCTTGCACTCGAATACTTTTTTTAGAGGGCGTAAAAGGTTTCATGAAAAATGATCACAAAACGAGCCAATGTAAAAAGCAATGTCTTCTGAAAAATACAAATTCTGTGCCAACCATTAAATTAAGAATAAATTGCAATATTTCAACATGGTTTTCCTTTCATATTTCTGGTTTAAATAAATATTTATAAATACTTCCATTAATTTATTAGAAATAAGAATACACAATTGATATAAAGAGCTATTAGCATGGTAATATGTTGTGTCCTCGAATTAGTCCCCAAAGATATTTTCTAGTGTCCCCAAGTTTTCCTTGTATTCCAGGACAATGCTTGATTTATCCCCAAAATACTGTTTAGAAATATGGTCACCTTAGGTTAGCATCCAGGAAGTGTCCGTGTTGAACTATTATTCTTTCACTGTTTTCTTAAAACGTTTTTTCCGTAGGATTTGAATCGAGATAATGTCTATGTTGTTGTATTTTTCTTTAACTGTGTTCCTAAACTGGTGTTTTTTTCTGTTGGTTGGTATCGAATGCGCATAGGGTCTATTATTGCCTTTTTCTATGGTAGTGTTCTTAAACCTTTGTTTTCCTCTGCTGGTTTTGTTCGAAGTATTATTCTATTTCCGTGCTCTTCACAAGTAGTTTTCGTCTGCTAGTTTGGCTCGACTGCAGGTTCCATTTCTTCATGTTTTTCTATCACCGTGTTCTTAAACCGTAGTTTTCGCCTGCTGGTTGGGTTCGATCGCAGGCAGCTTCCGCTTTTCCAAAACTACGTGAGCGTTACTTCCGTCAGAAAAAAAATCTGAGTTACTCTCTAGTTGCGCCTAAAGAAGTTTTACTTCAAAACCGCACGTTATTTTATTTTCTGCTGTTTCTGATAATCTGGATGGAAGTTTATTATTTCGCTCGTGGTGTAATTTTTTGTCAAAACTTGTTAACCTCATTAGGATTTTTAATGCATTTTTACACTCGTGACATCAAAATGACGTCAGTCTCACTGGAATTATTTTAAGTAATAAATAAATAAATCTAACTTTGTTAACTATGCTCACGAATGTACTGAAATTGGACATTTGAGCAGCTTTCTACCCTGAAATTGCGAAAAATCGTAAAAAATTAGGGAACGGCGGATTTCCAGAATTTTAAAGCAGCCTACGGAGTATTCTATGCCGTTTTACATGTATGTGCAAAATTTCAAGCCGATCGGTCGAATGGTGTGAGAGGAGTTCCCGTACGAACAAACAGACAAACAAACTTTTAGATTTATGTAATAGAAGATGCACTGTGGTTTAAATTTTTAAGTTTAAAAAGGGCCTTTTTTATACAAGTTCAGTAATCGATTATTCTTTGAATACGTTTTCTGTCTATTCTAAAAAAAAATGACGACCCCTGTCAAAGCTTGTTGGACTATCTCCTCCTAAACCGTGGGGATTTGAGTTTCGACTAAGGTGTTCCAAATTCGAAAAATTCCGAGGAACCTGATAAACTGACTTAAATTTGGAAAATCAAATTATTTTAGAAGATATTAATAAAAAACTGAAAAAATAAGCATAATGGTTGTCAGATGTGGCATAAAATCATTCATTCCTTTGCAACAAAGCAATTCCAAGTATGTAAAATCGCGTGAAATTGACAAACATGAAGTAGAATGACACCCATTTTACGCCAAATTAAAAAGTATATGAAATAAGTAACTCCAGGCCCGGACTGGCCAATGTGCCCGACTGTCTGCAGACGGGTGGGCCCCCACCCTCGGCTGACCCTCCCTGCTGAGGGCGGGCCCCCGAAACCGAAAAATAAAGAAAATAATAAAAAAAAAGAGTGCTATACTGATAGCACTTAAAAGAAGTTTGACACTTGCAAAATTTTTTGCAGCTGCAATTGCGACCCAGAAGGCTTCAAAACACTTCATTTTAAATGTAATTCTCAAAAATTTTTGAGAGAGGGTTCCCGAATGAGCAAGGGATTAATTAATATGAATGACGCATATTAATTAATAGATCAATATTTTATTAATGCATTAATTATCAATCATAATTAATTAATAATAACACCATTCCTCTCTCTATACCCCGAAAGTTAACACATTCTAATATTTATCGGTTACACAATAACCCGGGTCCCCCCTTCTCTTGAGACGGGCGGGCCTGAGTAACTCAAAGTGTGTTACACAAAATTGACAATTTCAAATAGTAAGTTCGCTTAGACTACAGGAGTTTAGAATGAGCGATTATTCGTTTTTCCAAAACAGAATAACTAATTGTAACGGATCATAGGCGCACCCACGGAGGGGGCTATGGGGGCTGAAGCCCCCCTAAAGGTGGGAAATTTGAAGTGAAAAGTATTGAAAGTTGTCACTAATGAGTTAAATGTTTTCTTTTTTAAAATTGTCTTCAAATTATTTCTAAAATAATTTTTACCAAAAAAAGATGTTATTTTTTAAATAAAAACTTACATAGAACATGAAACAGGGTTAAACATGGTTACAACATCACTGAAAAGATCATATAATTATTAGATTCTAAATAGAGTTACATTGCTCGTGGGGCTGTGTTCTACGGGCAAGTCGACTGGCACAGAATATTTTGACGTTATAAGAGAGTTATAACCATAAGCGTAAAGTTTTCAAAATTATTGGGGGGGCCCGAGCTCCACAATTACATGTATTCACGTCAGTGGCGTAGCCAAGGGGGGGTTAGAGGGGTCATAACCACCCCCCATGAGGAATTTTTTGCCATACAAAATGTATATTCTTCACTCCCTTATCATACAACCGTATACATATGTGAGTTGCAGAAGTCGTAACTCCCCCCTCTCCCATGAAAAATTTCTGGCTACGCTACTGATTCACGTACATATAGCTTACTCATAGCTGCCAACTACTACGGAATATAATTAACCCCTTTTTCTACATGATTTTTGGCTTAAAATATAGCAACATTTTTGTGCTGCGCGCGCGAGCTGGTTACTATTTTGAAAAAAATAATTTAAAAATATACTATTTACAAAAAGTGGTTAATTATATTCCGTAGTAGTTGGCAGCTATGACTTACTATATAGTAGGGTAAATTATTGGAGGCGTTCGAGCTCTATGGGTCCATAGAATTCTACATAATTCATTAACATAGAATTCTACATACTATGTAAGGTAAGTATCCATGTTAGTCTCTTCCTACCATGTTATAAGTTAAAAATAGAAGCAAAGTAAAAAATAAGGAGGAAAAAAAAAAACATTTTCGATGAGACAGTGCATTTTAGACACATCTGAACTTTTCTTCATTTCATACTTTCCATTGCATAATCTGATTTTAATTAACTAGAGCCTGGCGAGGGCAGCTTATAGTAACATTGTGTGTTACATGGCGTCGCAATGAATACTAAATCATGATTGAAATCAAAAGAAGAAAATTTTTAAAAGTACAATAAAGGTTTTTTAAACGTTTGTAAATGGTGTGAATACTTTTTTATGTTAGTATAAATTAGTTTTCTGTATTTAATGATAAATTATTGGGTGGGCTCAGCCCCTGTTTACAATTTATTGGGGGGCTCGAGCCCCACGGGCCCATATAACTCTACGCCTATGGTTATAACTATAATTGAGGTTACTATAACCTAGTTCAGCAGTATTCGTAGCCCAGCCCCCCCTAAACTGAAATCCTGGGTGCGCCACTGTAACGGATTTTAAAAGCGCCATCTTGACATTAGGAATGATCTGTCAAAATGGTATCTTTCCCAGCAGGGCGAATCTGAACTTCGAGCTCCCGAATGTTAGAACCCAGTATCTTCAAAATGAAAAATAAGGTACTGTGTACTGTAAGGTAAGGTACTGTAAGGTAAGTGAAAAATAAAGTACCAAAAATAAATAAAATGCATATTATTTTAAAGCCGGTTCGGTCCAGCTGGAGTCTACCAGTAGACATATTTTGTGTCGTTAACTATGCCATTATAGCAGTTATAGTGCACTTTGGATGTTTGGCAGGGCGGCGGGATAATATAATTCGTGGTGCTAAATATGCCAATCTGCGGAGGATTATGTATATGAAAATATGGATAACGGTTTTCCGGGAACCTTACATGAGCAGTAATTATAGGTTGTGAGCATGTGTAAATTGCCAAATTATGAAGAGTCGCCATTGGTGGCAAGCTAACGTAGCTGTTCCGTAGTTTTCATCACAGAAAACATAATGTTACGAATTTTCGGGGCAACCCGCTGCTCTGGGGCTTAGAATGGTTTAAAATTCGTATTCTACGCTTCAAATAGATAAATTTTGCTTTTTGTTGCATCAAAATCGGCCAATTAGAACCGGAGATACGGAGGTTTCGCTTTCCCATATGTTTTTCTATGGGCTTCTAGAAATCTCGAGAAATATTAGTCCTAGAGCTTAGATCTCTTCACTTTTGAGGACTTATTTTTGGCGCCAAATTTGGCGATATTTCACCAAAAGTCGCCAAGCTTGGCGACTTTTTGGTCATTTGGCGCGATTTTCCCAGTGGGGCCTGGAAGTTGTTTTTCCTGCATTAAAAACGCATAATAACCTAACATTTCTCTTCTATGACGTAATCAAAATTCACGCTTTATGTAGAACCCTCGAGAAATTGACTTTTCTGGAAACCTCTTGTACCTCCTGCGTCGGCTATTTATAGAAGCGGGCATCGCCCCGGAGTCAGTCAGTTGCGAGTTGAACATTCAATGTGTGAAGAGCTCTGAGTACGCTTGATAGTGCTATAGAAGCTGTGTTTTAGCTTGCTTTGTGAAGCTGTTTTTAAAGTGCTGTGTGTAAATTCTTCATCGCTGAGTCTTGAGAGACTGTTATTGTTATTTCTCGTATATTTTCACGGAATTTTTGCCTGTAAAAGTGACTTATTTTGTGTGAGAAATACAGCATTTGTGAGAGCTTCTGATCCAAGCGGATTGTTAAAAGCACGTTACTGCTAGATTGTGCTTGTGAATTGTGTGCAGCTGATTGTTCTACGAAGTTCTAGAAGAAATAAAGTTTGTGTTCCATCCTGACAAGTGACTTTTTACTTGAACTTTTTTTTACACCAACTGGACTTTAGAACGACAAACCCCAGGAGTAGCAGAGTAATTCCGCAACATTTGGTGTCAGAATCGGGGTTCTAAAGAAAGAATTTAATTTTCCAGTTTATGGTTTTGACTAGACAAAAAATGGAAGAACAACTTCAAAAGCTCATGAATATGATGCAAGAAATGAAAGCCGGACAAGATGAGATGAAAGCCGGACAAGATGAGATAAAAGCTGTACAAGGCGAAATGAAATCCGGATTGGACGAGTTAAAGACAGCGCACAATGAAGTGAAAACCGGACTGGAGGAGTTAAGAGCCGCACACGACGATGTGAAGACCGGACTGGAAGAATTAAGAGCCGCACACGACGTGATGAAATCCGGACTGAAGCGGAAAATAGAAGCCGGACTGGAAGAAATGAAATCCGGACTGGAGGAAAAAATACAGACAAATCAAGAAAATATGGAGAAGAGAATGTCGATACTAGAAGAAAGCCAAGCAAGAAACTTGATAGAATTTCGTGAAGAATTTAATAATAAAATCGAGGACAAACTGGATTGGAAAGAAAAAATAGTTTCGAAAATACGGGAAGAATGTGAAGCTAAAATGGAAGAAAAATTGGACTCTCTCGTCAAGCTGGGAAAGTTACCGGAAAACATCAGACTGTCATCACGCCACCCAGCAGTGAAACTAACGCCTTATGACGGAAAGACTCCCTGGGAGGCTTACAAGACCCAATTTTCAATCGTCGCCAGAGCCAATGGTTGGAGCGAGTCCGAGAAAGCTAATCAACTGGCCGCTTCCCTTAGCGGAGATGCAATTAATGTATTGCAAACTATCGGAGCGACGAAGATAGGAGATTTTGACGCCCTTGCCAGTGCCTTGGAGATGAAATTCGGAGAGAAGTGCCAGAAAGAATATAGTAGAATCCAACTTAAGACAAGGATGCAGAGACCTGGCGAGACACTCCAAGAGCTGGCTTCCGACATACATAGGCTGTGTCATCTAGCCTATGGCAGTTATCCTGATAATGTTCGAGAAGAAGTTGCAGTGCAACATTTTATTGAAGGCCTCGTGGACTCTGAAATTCAGAAAGCATTGATCTTGGCGGATTATAAAGATCTCAGGTCTGCCCTCGTATTCGCCATGAAGCTAGAGGCAGCTCAGCTGGCCGTAAGAAAAGAGCGGCATAATGTTAGAGCTGTGTCATTCCAGGAGCCTACGGATGGAGAAATGGAGAGATTAGAGAATAAATTAAAGACCCTGGAAAATCTGGTGGAACGACAAGAACAGTCAGAGCCAAGAAAAGTGAAATGTTGGAGGTGCAACAGCGAGGGTCATTTACGAAAATACTGCGACGCACAAAAGAACTCTCGTCGTAAAGATCGCAGTTATCAATGCACCAGAGAAGCCCATGAAGGAAGACAGAAAAGAGACGACTTTCAGGAACAGAGGCTGAGGGATATTCAAAAGCCCCGTTTGAAAGTCTTACAGATTTCATCAGTGAATGGCGGCAGTGATGGACTATTCGTACTGGGATACGTTAATGGTTCCCCATGCCACATGGTGATTGATACTGGAGCGAACGTAACCATCATAAGGACGGATCTGGCCAAGAAATTGAACTTGAAGATTATCTGGACTCCGCCCTCGCTGACCCTCCAGACTGTGACAGGTGACAAGATCGAAGTGGACGGAAAAGCGCAAGTAGAAATCACGTTTGGAAATGCCAGATACGACCATGTGGTATATGTCGCTAATATTACAGACTCTTTTATTCTCGGACTGGACTTTTTAAAATCGCACAAATTTAACTTGGACTTTAAGAATAATGAGCTTCGTTCAGACTCAGAAGAAATAGCTGCGTTCGATATTAAAAATGAAACTATTTTACCTGTACAGCAAATAATAGCCCAGACTGATATCACTCTACCTCCCAGAACTGATTCAATAATTTCTGGAACAGTAAAAGAAAGCAATAAATTCCGTTTTGGATTAATCGAACACCCAAACAATAGTGATTCCGTCAGAGGAGTACTTGTGGGAGCAACACTTGTGGACTTGTCGAGAACAGAAATTCCAGTTAGAGTAGTAAATGTGACGGACAAGTCGAAGGTGATAAAGAAAAATGAAGTGTTGGCGACATGCACTCCTGTTACCTGCATTAATAAGAACATCAGCCAAACGACAGCTAAATCTTCCGAGTGCCTGACGAAGGAATTAATACAAGACGTGGAGTTAACGGCAGAACAGAGAAGCGCTGCGGAGAAAGTAATAGCTGAATTTGGAGACCTCTTCTCCCGAACTTCGGGTGACTTTGGCCGTACGAGCTTAACTCAACATAGGATAGATACAGGCAGCCACTCTCCCATCAAGCAACATCCTAGGCGGCTGCCGTTTGCTAAGCAAGAAGAGGTGAGCAGACTTTTAGAGGAGATGCAGCGTGATGACGTCATCGAGCCGTCGACTAGTCCCTGGGCCTCGCCAATTGTTTTGGTCCGAAAGAAGGATGGTTCCACCCGGTTCTGTGTTGACTACAGACGTCTGAATGACATTACCAAGAAAGACAGCTACCCTCTTCCCAGGATAGACGACACTTTGGACACTTTATCGGGAAACGAATGGTTTTCCACTCTGGATCTGAAAAGTGGTTACTGGCAAGTGGAAATTCATCCCGATGACCGTGAAAAGACTGCGTTCACCACGGGCCAAGGATTATGGCAGTTCAAAGTTATGCCTTTTGGACTCTGCAACGCACCTGCTACATTCGAGCGACTAATGGAGACAGTGTTGAGAGGACTTTCCTACGAAGCATGTCTCGTTTATTTGGACGATATCATCATCGTCGGAAGGACTTTCGAAGAGCATCTAGAGAACATCCGAAAGGTGCTGCAGAAATTAAAGGAGGCGAACTTGAAACTGAGTCCATCGAAGTGCAATTTGTTTCGTCGGGAAGTACGTTACCTCGGGCACATAATATCCGCCCACGGAGTCCGAACCGATCCCGAAAAGACGTCCGCAGTCCAGAACTGGAGTCGTCCCGAGAATATCCACGACTTAAGAAGTTTTCTCGGTCTGTGTACTTACTATCGAAAATTCGTGAAGGGCTTTTCTCAAATTGCAAGACCTCTTCACAAATTGACCGAGACTGGACAGAAATTTCTATGGACTGAGGAATGTGAGGACGCATTCAACGAACTGAAGACGGCTTTAACATCTTCGCCGATCTTGTCGTATCCTCACCCTGACAAGCCATTTATCCTGGACACAGACGCAAGTAAGGAGAGTGTCGGAGCAGTTTTGTCCCAGGAGATAGATGGCCAAGAACACGTCATTGCTTACTGGAGCAAATGCCTTTCAAAGGCAGAACGTAACTATTGTGTTACGAGAAAGGAACTCCTTGCTATCATTAAGGCCGTGGAGCACTTCCATCATTACCTGTACGGCCGAAAGTTCCTGCTCCGAACGGACCATGCCTCTTTAACGTGGCTTCTAAATTTCAAGAATCCAGAGGGCCAAATAGACAGGTGGATACAGCGATTACAAGAATATGACATCGAGATACGCCATCGGAAAGGGCATCTCATGGAAATGCAGATGCTTTGTCAAGAAGGCCCTGTATAGACAGCTGTCACTATTGCTCCAGGGCAGAGAAAAATTACCATCTGAAACATCCCGTTGTCCGCCAAGTTACATCATCGACACCATCCCAAGATCCCTGGAGTGACGAAAATGTTCGGGCGGACCAATTAGCAGACCGCGACATCAAACCTATTGTGGAATTTATGGAAAAATCCAGCGCTAAGCCCAGTTGGCAAGAAATATCATCTTACAGTCCGGCAACAAAACAGTACTGGGCTTTATGGGATTCGCTTCGCCTGAGGAATGGAGTCCTGTATCGTAAATGGGAGTCGGACGACGGCAAGATGCTCCGATGGCAGTTAGTACTCCCTCGCTCGAGGATTCCGAAGGTTCTAGAAGAGCTTCATAATGGCTTAACTGGAGGCCATTTTGGCGTAATGAAGACCCTGCAGAAAGTTCGCGAGCGCTTCTACTGGGTTAGGGCTCGAGGCGACGTCGAAAAGTGGTGTCAAGCTTGTGACGCCTGTGCTGCCCGTAAAGGCCCGAAGAAACGAAGCCGTGGAAGACTACATCGTTATAATGTAGGAGCGCCTTTTGAGAGGATTGCCCTCGACATCCTGGGACCTCTTCCGCGAACTTCGGATGGCAACAAATACATCCTAGTTGTCATTGACTACTTCTCTAAATGGCCCGAAGCGTTTCCTATTCCCGATCAAGAAGCTACGACCGTAGCAGAGGTACTGGTGCAAGAATGGATTTCCAGATATGGAACCCCTCTGCAACTTCATTCCGACCAAGGAACGAACTTTACCTCTGCAGTCTTTAAAGGACTATGTCAACTTCTCGGAATGGACAAAACCCAGACTACGCCTTTACACCCACAATCCGACGGCATGGTGGAGAGGTTCAATCGCACAATTTTGAACAACCTCTCGCTCCTGGTATCTAGGAATCAAGAGGACTGGGACAAGAAACTCCCCCTCTTCCTGCTGGCCTATAGGAGCGCCGTCCATGAGACTACCGGCTTCACACCTTCCCAGATGCTGTTCGGCAGAGATCTTCGTCTTCCCGCCGATCTAGTGTTCGGCCGCCCTCCAGATGCGCCTTCATCGCCAGAGGAGTACGTGGAAAACCTTCGGGCACGGTTTGAAGATGTACATCATTTTGCTCGGGAGCGGATCAACCTGAACACGGAAAAGATGAAGACTCGCTACGACACGAAGGCTACGGGACACGAGTTCAACGCAGGTGACAAAGTTTGGCTATGGAATCCTACTCGACGGAAAGGCCTGTCTCCCAAGCTGCAATCGCCGTGGGACGGTCCTTACACAGTCCTAAACGGCTGAATGACGTCATCGTACGGATTCGTAAGTCACCAAACTCGAAGCCAAGAGTTGTACATTACGATCGGCTAGCCATCTACCGCGGTTGTAATTAGCTCAGACCATGGTCACTATGGCGTAATTCCTCTTTTCTTTCAACTCTCATTCCTTTCCTGTCTTTCTCTTCTCTTCCTCTTTCTTCAACTCTCTTTCTCTCACCACTTACGCCATGTTTAGTGTACATATTTGTAATATATTGGATTTTATTAATGTGTATTTGTTATTACATTGATTACTTATTACAGTGTAATTGTTTATTATGATGATTATTTATTAATGTGCATTTGCTTATTGTGCTATTGATTACTTGCTTGAATTATGTTGTTAAGATCTTGTTAAGTGTTATACAGTGTAGGTACCTGTGTGACCTCCTAACTAGGGATTGTACTGCCCGGGACGTGCAGTCCTTGGGAAGGGGGCAATGTTACGAATTTTCGGGGCAACCCGCTGCTCTGGGGCTTAGAATGGTTTAAAATTCGTATTCTACGCTTCAAATAGATAAATTTTGCTTTTTGTTGCATCAAAATCGGCCAATTAGAACCGGAGATACGGAGGTTTCGCTTTCCCATATGTTTTTCTATGGGCTTCTAGAAATCTCGAGAAATATTAGTCCTAGAGCTTAGATCTCTTCACTTTTGAGGACTTATTTTTGGCGCCAAATTTGGCGATATTTCGCCAAAAGTCGCCAAGCTTGGCGACTTTTTGGTCATTTGGCGCGATTTTCCCAATGGGGCCTGGAAGTTGTTTTTCCTGCATTAAAAACGCATAATAACCTAACATTTCTCTTCTATGACGTAATCAAAATTCACGCTTTATGTAGAACCCTCGAGAAATTGACTTTTCTGGAAACCTCTTGTACCTCCTGCGTCGGCTATTTATAGAAGCGGGCATCGCCCCGGAGTCAGTCAGTTGCGAGTTGAACATTCAATGTGTGAAGAGCTCTCAGTACGCTTGTGAATTGATAGTGCTATAGAAGCTGTGTTTTAGCTTGCTTTACGAAGCTGTTTTCAAAGTGCTGTGTGTAAATTCTTCATCGCTGTGTCTTAAGGGATAGTGTACTATATCCCTTGAATATTTCCACGGAATTTTTGCCTGTAAAAGTGACGTATTTTGTGTGAGAAGTACAGCATTTGTGAGAGCTTCTGATCCAAGCGGATTGTTAAAAGCACGTTACTGCTAGATTGTGCTTGTGAATTGTGTGCAGCTGATTGTTCTACGAAGTTCTAGAAGAAATAAAGTTTGTGTTCCATCCTGACAAGTGACTTTTTACTTGAACTTTTTTTTACACCAACTGGACTTTAGAACGACGAACCCCAGGAGTAGCAGAGTAATTCCGCAACAATATGAAGAACTGTTTTCTTAGAGCTAATTATTAACTATACATATACGTAAGTCGTCAAATAATGAAAAATCGTCATGGGTGGCAAATACGCAAAGTGTCCAATTGGTTTTACATAATTAAAAATACAGCTGAAACAGATGTTCTGCTTTTATTACGCTTTAGCTCCTAATTAATATAACTTTTGAATGGCAACATCTCAGGAGTGCAAATAATTTTTCCAGCGATTATATGCGGAATCCGCACTCCAGGTGGAGTATAGCTCAGGACCAGTACAAACGGATTCCTATAACAAAATATCTACCGTGTTATGTGGGGGATCTACTGTAGTGTGAAGTTTTAATTTTTGTGTACCAATGAACATGCAAGAACCAAGCAATGTGTAGCTCAGTAACATTCTATCTGATCCAATCTATGAGCTAAAATCACGATAATTACGATGAGCTTTAATATTCTACAGTTTCTTTAAACAGCGAAAGTAAAATTAAATTCAGAAAATATTTAATTTCATTAAAAAAAATATTAATTGTTTGGGGGGGGTCGCTTCGCCCTCCCGCCCCCGCATTTCGGGGATGCTTTTGCGTCTTATTTGGGGGCTGTGGGGTCTTAGGGTATATTACTGCTAGGAGCGTAACCCTTGTGGGAAACACTTTCCAAACATTGTGTTGAGGAGGTGTAAAATTCAAACGCTGCCAGGAGCAACCATGACCCCTAGGTACAACGCTGTTGTTCTTTCCTGTCAACTGAATGCTGTCGACCACCTCAAGTTTACGGTTTTATTGACCCTTCCAGGAATCAAACAACCCTCTGCCAGAAGGTCGCTTTTGCGCTTATTCACGTGCCTATGGCGCAAAAGATTCGGGGACGCATAAAAGTGAAGAGCAAAAAGAAGCATCTTTCAACTTACTTGAAATGAGAAAGTTTCTAACTTGTCGGGAGTGTACTCAGGTCTTTAGTCGATTACTGTGATAATCTACAAAAAGGTGGGGGCGGGGCGTTGTGCCTTAAGGTAAGAAATGAGCAAGAGTGGCCAAACCATGCCATTATCCTTCCTTGCAACTGCCAGTTGCCAACCCGTTAGGCATTGATTCCAGACGTGGTGGACGTGGCCACGTGGTGGACGTGGTGGACGCGCCCAGACGTGGTGGAGACTCTCCAAAGAGCAACAACAAAGAAAGGTCCCTCCCAAACCAAAACCATAGATATATCAGAATAACTGAAGGAGAGGGTTGCTTTGGAAAAATAATTGGTGGGAGGCTAACAATTTGAAGTGCCTAGGGAGCCAGAGAGGTTAAAAACGGACCTGTTGATCCTTCTGACCAATTCATTTGTGACGGTTACTGCTCACAAAAACTTCTGCATTCTTTGTGAAAAAGCTCCGTATCCACAGGTATTCGCCTTATCACATAATAGTAGCACCACACTCTTTGATTCTTAACCAATGTAGGAAATAAATTATTTGAGGGTAGAAAGATTGGAGCGAAATTTTTGAGGGGGCTGAAGCCCCCTCAAGCCCCATCCCAGCAAACGCATACAGGTTCCCAGAACGTCTATTAACGTTCGGAAGACGTTTTCTGAACGTCTTCTGCACGTCTTCTGAACGTTAATAGACGTTCAGAGAACCTGTGTGTGTTTGCTGGGATGGAGTCGGCGCCTATTGCCGATCCTGTGGAACTGTTAATGGCATTCCTTTAGTTTCCGCTGAAGCCTGTCGAAGTACCATGTGAGAAAGCTTCTGTGAGCTGACTGTTGCAAAGCAAATTTCCGGCTGTTAACTCTTGTAATTTTTCGACAGCAGATTGCTATAGACTAAGTTATAGACTCAATGAAATCTGTGTTTTGTCCTGTCAACCGGATTGTTACCAGAACTTCCCCTCTACACAAGACTTTCACTAAGGGAGGTGGTTGCTCAAAGTATAAATATATAATAGCAAAGAAAAAAAATGCAAAAAATTATTGTTTGTTTTGTTATTTATGAAATTACATACTAATACAGAGTAGGGCCCTATAAAATATGCAAAAATAAGGAATTTTACAATTCTCCGCATAAACTACAACCTTTCGCGTAACACCGAATTTTTCGGCGAATTCCTTAAATTTTTCTCAACATATTTCCTTCCAAAACCTCTTGAATGCTTATTATTGTTCAGAAATGGACGTCTCCAAAAATCCAGAACCTAACTAAGTTTCACAAAAAAAAAAAAAATTTGTTTGCCATACAAGTTTGTCCTGCTACTTTCTGCTGTAGACTGTGAAAGAGCAGTTTCATGTTATGGCAAAATATTTAGAAAATAAGGGCAGAGTTTGAAGGCACAAAATTCGAGTTTTCTTTCCCCTTCCCAATTTTAAAGCGATTTTTTTTTCAACTTTTTCACTGATCAGCCGTTTGCTTTCAGTTAACTTGGACCAATTGCTATTTTGTAAACATGTACAAAATCATGTCGCTTTTGTAAATGAAAACGTTCGTGATGTAACTTCTGAGAAAAAGCTTACTACCCTTATTGAACTCTTAATGCAGTATCACACTTGTTACATAAAACTGACGTTGATCTCATTGTCAATTCGCTTTAAATAAATAACTAATTTCATATTTTATTTATAACAGATTACAGTTGACCCCTTTATAACACGGGTCTACAACACGAATTTTTAGAGCACGGCAAAAAAATTACAATCGTTTTCGTGTAACACGTTAAAAGAGACGTGTACAGAAAGGTAAAATGAGACGTATATTCTGATATTATGACGCTTTAGCTCTTGTAATTAACATGACTTTTGAATGGCAACACCAAACATCATTACATTTCTACAGAGCGCAAATAAGTTTTGCCGCGATTATACCGCACAGTCCACACTCCAGGTGGAGCATAGCGCGTGTTATAATCTACTGTAGTTGCATAGTGTCAAATTCAGTAGTTAAGAAAATTCTGGGTTGCCGTTACCCTCCAAAAAAAGTACTCGAGCAAGAGAGAAATTTCCTACGTTGGTTTCGCATATTAAAAATTATTTATCATAGAATATGAATCAAGCTATGTATAAATATGACTGTCCATATTTCTACCAAGTTGTGCGTTTTTCAAAAACTCAATTATTATTCGCAAATCTAAAATAGGAAATTTCTCTCTTGCTCGAATACTTTTTTTGGGGGGGGTGTACTTAGTAATATTTCATCTCACCTTGGTGGCAAATATCCGAACTGTACCAAAAGTAAACTTTACAAAATTTTTAATTCTGTATAACCCTCGAAACAACTTCAGTGTTTGCCATCTACGACGATTTTTCATGACGTGGCAACTTACGCTTGCATACAGTGGCGTAGCCAAGGACGGGATAGGGGGTCACAACCCCCCATGAGGTGTTTATGCCATACAAAATGTATATTCTTCACTCCCTTATCACACACACGCATATATACATGTGAGTTGCAGTAGTCGTAACACCCCCCCCCCATAAAAAATTTCTGGCTGCACCATTGCTTGCGTATAATTGATAATTTTTTTTCATGTATCAGTGATTAATATACTTCAGGATGAGAATCTCCATGGTAAAAAATTGTCTAATAAATCTGACACCATAAAACTCTGATTAACACAGTGGGGTTGCACGAAAACGCGTCG
Source organism: Cheiracanthium punctorium (assembly GCA_038373885.1). Taxonomy (NCBI): domain Eukaryota; kingdom Metazoa; phylum Arthropoda; class Arachnida; order Araneae; family Cheiracanthiidae; genus Cheiracanthium; species Cheiracanthium punctorium. Next base: position 135,090 of record JAWZYV010011634.1, read on the forward strand.
GACATATGCTCTTGCTTATGTTCGGAGGAGCGTACACATTAGTGCTTATGTGCTGCTCCTGATAATATGTCAGCTAAACAACAAAAAATGACATCCGCATGCGAAGGAAATAAAATGAAAGACATATAGAATTGCATGAAAACTTCGATTATTTTTGCAGCGCATGTTAAAGATCTATTTGTTTCATATTTAATGCGTTTTCACTTTTTCGAATCTTAAGAACGGTAGAAATGAGTGGTTTCACTTAATTCTTAAGTAACTACTTAAGTGGCAAGCAATGGATTCCGTTGCTAAGAAAACTATAGCAATGTTAAAAATAGAACATGAAATGAGTTATTTATGTTTACTTTGTTAGAACTTCCATATTGGCGTAATAAATGACGCCAATCGATGGCAAGTAGCCAAAACCACAAATTAAACTTGACACTAAAGTAAGGCGACCATATTTCCAAACAGTATTTATGGGACAAATCAAGCATTGTCCTCGAATCCAAGGAAAACTTGGGGACACTAGAAAATATTTTTGGGGACTTATTCGAGGGCACAATATATTATCATGTATACCCATACTTTAAATCTGGACTGACTGTGATACTTAAAAATGAACTCTAATAGCTCTTTATATCAATTGTGTATTCTTATTTCTAATAAGTTAATGGAAGTATTTCATTCATTTATAAATATTTGTTTAAACCAGAAGACATTGCTTTTTACATTGGATCATTTTGTGATAATTTTTCATGGAACTTTGTACACCCTCTGTTATATCTTCAAGCTCTCAATAGATGGCGCTAACTGTCCGCTCGCCGGAAGATATGTACTGTACTATAACTTTGGTTGTAACCCGGGAATTCCCGAGTATGGATGGAAGAACGCTCTGAAATAAAGTGTTGTGATGTCGAATCTAACTGTGTGTGTTTACTTAAGTCACTGAGCGGGCTCCAATAGATGCTTAAATATCTAAGAGAAGATAAAACACCCTCTAAAAAAAGTATTCGAGTGCAAGGCAATTTTCGTACGTCAATTTCAAGCATGGTTCTTCTTGAAAAGTGATTAATCATTAACAAAACAGAATTGGGAAATTTGGCTCACAGTCGGATATTTTATTGAATGTCTGTACACGCTACACAGAGAATGACAACAAACGTTTTCAGAGATCGAATTTCATTGTTTCTCTGAGTAGATGGCGCTTTTAGTTGGTCTATTTTTCTTATTTCTTCATTTTTTTATTTTTTTTTTAACTTTCAGGGAAAAAAAGTACAAATCTTTAAATTTGGGGACATTTGGGGACAAAGTATTTTTGGGGACAAAATGAAAAAAAGATCTATATTTGGGGACTGTCCTCGAATTTCGAGGACGTATGGTCATCTTATGGTGGATTCATATCTGCCGCGCCGCACCGCAACCATGCCGTACTGTTTCGCCGTTTTGGACCGTTGGCTGTCATCGCGGCGAGCTTGCGGTGCCGCAAGTAAATACACCTATGCTCTTCTGTGATTGGTTGTAGCTGTAAAAGCTCTTCTGTAATTGGCTGTAGCTTTGCGGTCGCTGCGGAATATCTGTTCTCGCCAGATAATGCGCAAACCCTTGGCGCCCGCCGCGCGGGCGCCGTGTTGCTCCGCCACGTGACGTCATTGCGGCGTCTTAGCGGTGCGGTACGGCCAGTATGAATCCGGCTTTACACTAAAGGCAAAAGCAATACCCTGTTTGGCGTAACTGAAAAAAAAAAGATTATCAAGGCATGCGCTAGTGACATCGGCTCATCTCAATTGTGGAATGGAATTAGTAATACGTACAGAGTTGCACATGCACTACATTTGAATATTTTTCGCCAACTTTGCTAAGAAATGTACTAAAGTAGGAATCAACATACATTTCAATTCGTAAAACAAAAAATATATTAGACAGTATTAATTACGCCATTCTAACAGTTTCCAGTAAAAGAAACTTCCATGGTGCTGCTTTAACAAATAAGAATCAATTATTTATTACATGTATAGTACTTCGATGGCCAAAATGCCAACAATACGCCCTTTTGCAAGATTTTTTTGTTTTCAGGAAATCATTTGAAGCATCGATTTAACAGCAATCAAAATGGGACATAGTGATCTATCATTTATATGGTTCGATCGCGGAAATTTAATGAAGGCATCTGTTTGATAAGTAGCAGTTATTTAAATTATTAACTATAATGTGTTTCAATCACCGTTAACTACGATGTACAAAATGCGAGAATTTCAATTTTCTGAAATTTGGCAGAATTCCTCTAACTTAAATCAGTTTACTTAATTTGGTGAAAATTCTGAAGACGGATCGTTTAAAATCACCTTAATAGCTGCATTATTTCTGCATGAAAAATTGAAGTATAGTGCAGTATTCTAATAAAACCTGTATTTGTTATTGAAAATAATATTTCGTAACGCTCTCAGTAATTTGCGCCAAGCCCAAAACTGTGCAAATCGGTAGAAGCTACTACTTTCTCAAAATCTCCATATCAGCCATTTTATTTTTCGCCAAACCAAAAAAAGAATTATACATATTAGTTTCAGATATCTCCAAGTCCTTATTCTTTTATGGATAAAAAAAATTGCATTCCTGCTCTAATTTTCCATGCACACGATATTTAATTAAAAAATAACCTAGCAAATTTTCTAAACAGGAAAAAATCATAGTTCTTTTTTACTCTTACTTCAAGAGTCTAAATCATCAAATAAATTCTCCAAACATGGCAACCGCGATGCTTATTAGCACTTGAGAGTGCTGTTTTTTTCAATCACGGGTTTTTTTGTCTACGCGGGCGCGTCGAGTCACTTTTCAATTTTAAACTCGCATATCTCAAAAACTATTAGGCCTAGAATGTCGAAACTTTATATTTAGGATTTTTGTAACATCTATTTGTCCACCTCCCCTTTCGGTTCCATTCGACTGGATAGTTTATCTACAGGACCGCCCAAAACATTCGAAATACATTACGCTCAGGCCCGGACTGGCCAGGGTATCCGACTGTCTGCAGACGGGTGGGCCGGGAGGGCGAGCCCCCAAACAGAAAAAATCTGATGTGGACTACACATGACTTCCTTGCACGTCTAGTAAATGAAAAATATTTTCGACGCACTTCATCTAAACTTATTTATTTGAAAGAGATAAAATATCAGTAATAGAAAGGTTTAGCGATTTCTAGCCAAATATTTCGATATCGCCAAGCTGAGTTCAGTTTGAAAGATTTCGTTCTGACACTTTATTTGGCCATATTTCACCAAGAGCCGAATGTATTTAAAGTCATTTCGCTCACACTGTAAATAAATTCCTAGTCGATGGCAGTCAAAAAAGATATTGAAAACAGTTAGATATTACAATAGTCTAAATTCAAAATTCTACGGGTTAAAGTTTTAGAATTATACAAAATACGAAATAATTTTTGGCGCCAAATTTGGTGATATTTCGGCGAAATTCGCCACGGTCGGCGACATTTTAAGCATGGACCAAACAATGGCAGATTATCGCCAAATTTAGCGATATTTCCCCAGAACTCTGCAAGAACGATGACAAAACTAAGTTTCACAAAAAAAAAATTTGTTTGCCATACAAGTTTGTCCTGCTACTTTCTGCTGTTGACTGTGAAAGAGCAGTTTCATGTTATGGCAAAATATTTAGAAAATAAGGGCAGAGTTTGAAGGCACAAAATTCGAGTTTTCTTTCCCCTTCCCAATTTTAAAGCGATTTTTTTTCAACTTTTTCACTGATCAGCCGTTTGCTTTCAGTTAACTTGCACCAATTGCTATTTTGTAAACATGTACAAAATCATGTCGCTTTTGTAAATGAAAACGTTCGTGATGTAACTTCTGAGAAAAAGCTTACTACCCTTATTGAACTCTCAATGCAGTATCACACTTGTTACATAAAACTGACGTTGATCTCATTGTCAATTCGCATTAAATAAATAACTAATTTCATATTTTATTTATAACAGATTACAGTTGACCCCTTTATAACACGGGTCTACAACACGAATTTTTAGAGCACGGCAAAAAAATTACAATCGTTTTCGTGTAACACGTTAAAAGAGACGTGTACAGAAAGGTAAAATGAGACGTATATTCTGATATTATGACGCTTTAGCTCTTGTAATTAACATGACTTTTGAATGGCAACACCAAACATCATTACATTTCTACAGAGCGCAAATAAGTTTTGCCGCGATTATACCGCACAGTCCACACTCCAGGTGGAGCATAGCGCGTGTTATAATCTACTGTAGTTGCATAGTGTCAAATTCAGTAGTTAAGAAAATTCTGGGTTGCCGTTACCCTCCAAAAAAAGTACTCGAGCAAGAGAGAAATTTCCTACGTTGGTTTCGCATATTAAAAATTATTTATCATAGAATATGCATCAAGCTATGTATAAATATGACTGTCCATATTTCTACCAAGTTGTGCGTTTTTCAAAAACTCAATTATTATTCGCAAATCTAAAATAGGAAATTTCTCTCTTGCTCGAATACTTTTTTTGGGGGGGGTGTACTTAGTAATATTTCATCTCACCTTGGTGGCAAATATCCGAACTGTACCAAAAGTAAACTTTACAAAATTTTTAATTCTGTATAACCCTCGAAACAACTTCAGTGTTTGCCATCTACGACGATTTTTCATGACGTGGCAACTTACGCTTGCATACAGTGGCGTAGCCAAGGACGGGATAGGGGGTCACAACCCCCCATGAGGTGTTTATGCCATACAAAATGTATATTCTTCACTCCCTTATCACACACACGCATATATACATGTGAGTTGCAGTAGTCGTAACACCCCCCCCCCATAAAAAATTTCTGGCTGCACCATTGCTTGCGTATAATTGATAATTTTTTTTCATGTATCAGTGATTAATATACTTCAGGATGAGAATCTCCATGGTAAAAAATTGTCTAATAAATCTGACACCATAAAACTCTGATTAACACAGTGGGGTTGCACGAAAACGCGTCGGACATATGCTCTTGCTTATGTTCGGAGGAGCGTACACATTAGTGCTTATGTGCTGCTCCTGATAATATGTCAGCTAAACAACAAAAAATGACATCCGCATGCGAAGGAAATAAAATGAAAGACATATAGAATTGCATGAAAACTTCGATTATTTTTGCAGCGCATGTTAAAGATCTATTTGTTTCATATTTAATGCGTTTTCACTTTTTCGAATCTTAAGAACGGTAGAAATGAGTGGTTTCACTTAATTCTTAAGTAACTACTTAAGTGGCAAGCAATGGATTCCGTTGCTAAGAAAACTATAGCAATGTTAAAAATAGAACATGAAATGAGTTATTTATGTTTACTTTGTTAGAACTTCCATATTGGCGTAATAAATGACGCCAATCGATGGCAAGTAGCCAAAACCACAAATTAAACTTGACACTAAAGTAAGGCGACCATATTTCCAAACAGTATTTATGGGACAAATCAAGCATTGTCCTCGAATCCAAGGAAAACTTGGGGACACTAGAAAATATTTTTGGGGACTTATTCGAGGGCACAATATATTATCATGTATACCCATACTTTAAATCTGGACTGACTGTGATACTTAAAAATGAACTCTAATAGCTCTTTATATCAATTGTGTATTCTTATTTCTAATAAGTTAATGGAAGTATTTCATTCATTTATAAATATTTGTTTAAACCAGAAGACATTGCTTTTTACATTGGATCATTTTGTGATAATTTTTCATGGAACTTTGTACACCCTCTGTTATATCTTCAAGCTCTCAATAGATGGCGCTAACTGTCCGCTCGCCGGAAGATATGTACTGTACTATAACTTTGGTTGTAACCCGGGAATTCCCGAGTATGGATGGAAGAACGCTCTGAAATAAAGTGTTGTGATGTCGAATCTAACTGTGTGTGTTTACTTAAGTCACTGAGCGGGCTCCAATAGATGCTTAAATATCTAAGAGAAGATAAAACACCCTCTAAAAAAAGTATTCGAGTGCAAGGCAATTTTCGTACGTCAATTTCAAGCATGGTTCTTCTTGAAAAGTGATTAATCATTAACAAAACAGAATTGGGAAATTTGGCTCACAGTCGGATATTTTATTGAATGTCTGTACACGCTACACAGAGAATGACAACAAACGTTTTCAGAGATCGAATTTCATTGTTTCTCTGAGTAGATGGCGCTTTTAGTTGGTCTATTTTTCTTATTTCTTCATTTTTTTATTTTTTTTTTAACTTTCAGGGAAAAAAAGTACAAATCTTTAAATTTGGGGACATTTGGGGACAAAGTATTTTTGGGGACAAAATGAAAAAAAGATCTATATTTGGGGACTGTCCTCGAATTTCGAGGACGTATGGTCATCTTATGGTGGATTCATATCTGCCGCGCCGCACCGCAACCATGCCGTACTGTTTCGCCGTTTTGGACCGTTGGCTGTCATCGCGGCGAGCTTGCGGTGCCGCAAGTAAATACACCTATGCTCTTCTGTGATTGGTTGTAGCTGTAAAAGCTCTTCTGTAATTGGCTGTAGCTTTGCGGTCGCTGTGGAATATCTGTTCTCGCCAGATAATGCGCAAACCCTTGGCGCCCGCCGCGCGGGCGCCGTGTTGCTCCGCCACGTGACGTCATTGCGGCGTCTTAGCGGTGCGGTACGGCCAGTATGAATCCGGCTTTACACTAAAGGCAAAAGCAATACCCTGTTTGGCGTAACTGAAAAAAAAAAGATTATCAAGGCATGCGCTAGTGACATCGGCTCATCTCAATTGTGGAATGGAATTAGTAATACGTACAGAGTTGCACATGCACTACATTTGAATATTTTTCGCCAACTTTGCTAAGAAATGTACTAAAGTAGGAATCAACATACATTTCAATTCGTAAAACAAAAAATATATTAGACAGTATTAATTACGCCATTCTAACAGTTTCCAGTAAAAGAAACTTCCATGGTGCTGCTTTAACAAATAAGAATCAATTATTTATTACATGTATAGTACTTCGATGGCCAAAATGCCTACAATACGCCCTTTTGCAAGATTTTTTTGTTTTCAGGAAATCATTTGAAGCATCGATTTAACAGCAATCAAAATGGGACATAGTGATCTATCATTTATATGGTTCGATCGCGGAAATTTAATGAAGGCATCTGTTTGATAAGTAGCAGTTATTTAAATTATTAACTATAATGTGTTTCAATCACCGTTAACTACGATGTACAAAATGCGAGAATTTCAATTTTCTGAAATTTGGCAGAATTCCTCTAACTTAAATCAGTTTACTTAATTTGGTGAAAATTCTGAAGACGGATCGTTTAAAATCACCTTAATAGCTGCATTATTTCTGCATGAAAAATTGAAGTATAGTGCAGTATTCTAATAAAACCTGTATTTGTTATTGAAAATAATATTTCGTAACGCTCTCAGTAATTTGCGCCAAGCCCAAAACTGTGCAAATCGGTAGAAGCTACTACTTTCTCAAAATCTCCATATCAGCCATTTTATTTTTCGCCAAACCAAAAAAAGAATTATACATATTAGTTTCAGATATCTCCAAGTCCTTATTCTTTTATGGATAAAAAAAATTGCATTCCTGCTCTAATTTTCCATGCACACGATATTTAATTAAAAAATAACCTAGCAAATTTTCTAAACAGGAAAAAATCATAGTTCTTTTTTACTCTTACTTCAAGAGTCTAAATCATCAAATAAATTCTCCAAACATGGCAACCGCGATGCTTATTAGCACTTGAGAGTGCTGTTTTTTTCAATCACGGGTTTTTTTGTCTACGCGGGCGCGTCGAGTCACTTTTCAATTTTAAACTCGCATATCTCAAAAACTATTAGGCCTAGAATGTCGAAACTTTATATTTAGGATTTTTGTAACATCTATTTGTCCACCTCCCCTTTCGGTTCCATTCGACTGGATAGTTTATCTACAGGACCGCCCAAAATATTCGAAATACATTACGCTTAATGGGCCGAAATTCATTAAACTTGCATATCTCAAAAACTATTAAGCGTAGAATGTTGAAACTTTATATTTAGGATGTTGTAATATCTAGTTCTCCACCTCCCCTTTCGGTTCCATTCGACTGGATAGTTTATCTACAGGACCGCCCAAAACATTCGAAATACATTACGCTCAGGCCCGGACTGGCCAGGGTATCCGACTGTCTGCAGACGGGTGGGCCGGGAGGGCGAGCCCCCAAACAGAAAAAATCTGATGTGGACTACACATGACTTCCTTGCACGTCTAGTAAATGAAAAATATTTTCGACGCACTTCATCTAAACTTATTTATTTGAAAGAGATAAAATATCAGTAATAGAAAGGTTTAGCGATTTCTAGCCAAATATTTCGATATCGCCAAGCTGAGTTCAGTTTGAAAGATTTCGTTCTGACACTTTATTTGGCCATATTTCACCAAGAGCCGAATGTATTTAAAGTCATTTCGCTCACACTGTAAATAAATTCCTAGTCGATGGCAGTCAAAAAAGATATTGAAAACAGTTAGATATTACAATAGTCTAAATTCAAAATTCTACGGGTTAAAGTTTTAGAATTATACAAAATACGAAATAATTTTTGGCGCCAAATTTGGTGATATTTCGGCGAAATTCGCCACGGTCGGCGACATTTTAAGCATGGACCAAACAATGGCAGATTATCGCCAAATTTAGCGATATTTCCCCCAGAACTCTGCAAGAACGATGACAAAACTAAGTTTCACAAACAAAAAAATTTGTTTGCCATACAAGTTTGTCCTGCTACTTTCTGCTGTTGACTGTGAAAGAGCAGTTTCATGTTATGGCAAAATATTTAGAAAATAAGGGCAGAGTTTGAAGGCACAAAATTCGAGTTTTCTTTCCCCTTCCCAATTTTAAAGCGATTTTTTTTCAACTTTTTCACTGATCAGCCGTTTGCTTTCAGTTAACTTGCACCAATTGCTATTTTGTAAACATGTACAAAATCATGTCGCTTTTGTAAATGAAAACGTTCGTGATGTAACTTCTGAGAAAAAGCTTACTACCCTTATTGAACTCTCAATGCAGTATCACACTTGTTACATAAAACTGACGTTGATCTCATTGTCAATTCGCATTAAATAAATAACTAATTTCATATTTTATTTATAACAGATTACAGTTGACCCCTTTATAACACGGGTCTACAACACGAATTTTTAGAGCACGGCAAAAAAATTACAATCGTTTTCGTGTAACACGTTAAAAGAGACGTGTACAGAAAGGTAAAATGAGACGTATATTCTGATATTATGACGCTTTAGCTCTTGTAATTAACATGACTTTTGAATGGCAACACCAAACATCATTACATTTCTACAGAGCGCAAATAAGTTTTGCCGCGATTATACCGCACAGTCCACACTCCAGGTGGAGCATAGCGCGTGTTATAATCTACTGTAGTTGCATAGTGTCAAATTCAGTAGTTAAGAAAATTCTGGGTTGCCGTTACCCTCCAAAAAAAGTACTCGAGCAAGAGAGAAATTTCCTACGTTGGTTTCGCATATTAAAAATTATTTATCATAGAATATGCATCAAGCTATGTATAAATATGACTGTCCATATTTCTACCAAGTTGTGCGTTTTTCAAAAACTCAATTATTATTCGCAAATCTAAAATAGGAAATTTCTCTCTTGCTCGAATACTTTTTTTGGGGGGGGTGTACTTAGTAATATTTCATCTCACCTTGGTGGCAAATATCCGAACTGTACCAAAAGTAAACTTTACAAAATTTTTAATTCTGTATAACCCTCGAAACAACTTCAGTGTTTGCCATCTACGACGATTTTTCATGACGTGGCAACTTACGCTTGCATACAGTGGCGTAGCCAAGGACGGGATAGGGGTCACAACCCCCCATGAGGTGTTTATGCCATACAAAATGTATATTCTTCACTCCCTTATCACACACACGCATATATACATGTGAGTTGCAGTAGTCGTAACACCCCCCCCCCATAAAAAATTTCTGGCTGCACCATTGCTTGCGTATAATTGATAATTTTTTTTCATGTATCAGTGATTAATATACTTCAGGATGAGAATCTCCATGGTAAAAAATTGTCTAATAAATCTGACACCATAAAACTCTGATTAACACAGTGGGGTTGCACGAAAACGCGTCGGACATATGCTCTTGCTTATGTTCGGAGGAGCGTACACATTAGTGCTTATGTGCTGCTCCTGATAATATGTCAGCTAAACAACAAAAAATGACATCCGCATGCGAAGGAAATAAAATGAAAGACATATAGAATTGCATGAAAACTTCGATTATTTTTGCAGCGCATGTTAAAGATCTATTTGTTTCATATTTAATGCGTTTTCACTTTTTCGAATCTTAAGAACGGTAGAAATGAGTGGTTTCACTTAATTCTTAAGTAACTACTTAAGTGGCAAGCAATGGATTCCGTTGCTAAGAAAACTATAGCAATGTTAAAAATAGAACATGAAATGAGTTATTTATGTTTACTTTGTTAGAACTTCCATATTGGCGTAATAAATGACGCCAATCGATGGCAAGTAGCCAAAACCACAAATTAAACTTGACACTAAAGTAAGGCGACCATATTTCCAAACAGTATTTATGGGACAAATCAAGCATTGTCCTCGAATCCAAGGAAAACTTGGGGACACTAGAAAATATTTTTGGGGACTTATTCGAGGGCACAATATATTATCATGTATACCCATACTTTAAATCTGGACTGACTGTGATACTTAAAAATGAACTCTAATAGCTCTTTATATCAATTGTGTATTCTTATTTCTAATAAGTTAATGGAAGTATTTCATTCATTTATAAATATTTGTTTAAACCAGAAGACATTGCTTTTTACATTGGATCATTTTGTGATAATTTTTCATGGAACTTTGTACACCCTCTGTTATATCTTCAAGCTCTCAATAGATGGCGCTAACTGTCCGCTCGCCGGAAGATATGTACTGTACTATAACTTTGGTTGTAACCCGGGAATTCCCGAGTATGGATGGAAGAACGCTCTGAAATAAAGTGTTGTGATGTCGAATCTAACTGTGTGTGTTTACTTAAGTCACTGAGCGGGCTCCAATAGATGCTTAAATATCTAAGAGAAGATAAAACACCCTCTAAAAAAAGTATTCGAGTGCAAGGCAATTTTCGTACGTCAATTTCAAGCATGGTTCTTCTTGAAAAGTGATTAATCATTAACAAAACAGAATTGGGAAATTTGGCTCACAGTCGGATATTTTATTGAATGTCTGTACACGCTACACAGAGAATGACAACAAACGTTTTCAGAGATCGAATTTCATTGTTTCTCTGAGTAGATGGCGCTTTTAGTTGGTCTATTTTTCTTATTTCTTCATTTTTTTATTTAACTTTCAGGGAAAAAAAGTACAAATCTTTAAATTTGGGGACATTTGGGGACAAAGTATTTTTGGGGACAAAATGAAAAAAAGATCTATATTTGGGGACTGTCCTCGAATTTCGAGGACGTATGGTCACCTTATGGTGGATTCATATCTGCCGCGCCGCACCGCAACCATGCCGTACTGTTTCGCCGTTTTGGACCGTTGGCTGTCATCGCGGCGAGCTTGCGGTGCCGCAAGTAAATACACCTATGCTCTTCTGTGATTGGTTGTAGCTGTAAAAGCTCTTCTGTAATTGGCTGTAGCTTTGCGGTCGCTGCGGAATATCTGTTCTCGCCAGATAATGCGCAAACCCTTGGCGCCCGCCGCGCGGGCGCCGTGTATCAAGGCATGCGCTAGTGACATCGGCTCATCTCAATTGTGGAATGGAATTAGTAATACGTACAGAGTTGCACATGCACTACATTTGAATATTTTTCGCCAACTTTGCTAAGAAATGTACTAAAGTAGGAATCAACATACATTTCAATTCGTAAAACAAAAAATATATTAGACAGTATTAATTACGCCATTCTAACAGTTTCCAGTAAAAGAAACTTCCATGGTGCTGCTTTAACAAATAAGAATCAATTATTTATTACATGTATAGTACTTCGATGGCCAAAATGCCTACAATACGCCCTTTTGCAAGATTTTTTTGTTTTCAGGAAATCATTTGAAGCATCGATTTAACAGCAATCAAAATGGGACATAGTGATCTATCATTTATATGGTTCGATCGCGGAAATTTAATGAAGGCATCTGTTTGATAAGTAGCAGTTATTTAAATTATTAACTATAATGTGTTTCAATCACCGTTAACTACGATGTACAAAATGCGAGAATTTCAATTTTCTGAAATTTGGCAGAATTCCTCTAACTTAAATCAGTTTACTTAATTTGGTGAAAATTCTGAAGACGGATCGTTTAAAATCACCTTAATAGCTGCATTATTTCTGCATGAAAAATTGAAGTATAGTGCAGTATTCTAATAAAACCTGTATTTGTTATTGAAAATAATATTTCGTAACGCTCTCAGTAATTTGCGCCAAGCCCAAAACTGTGCAAATCGGTAGAAGCTACTACTTTCTCAAAATCTCCATATCAGCCATTTTATTTTTCGCCAAACCAAAAAAAGAATTATACATATTAGTTTCAGATATCTCCAAGTCCTTATTCTTTTATGGATAAAAAAAATTGCATTCCTGCTCTAATTTTCCATGCACACGATATTTAATTAAAAAATAACCTAGCAAATTTTCTAAACAGGAAAAAATCATAGTTCTTTTTTACTCTTACTTCAAGAGTCTAAATCATCAAATAAATTCTCCAAACATGGCAACCGCGATGCTTATTAGCACTTGAGAGTGCTGTTTTTTTCAATCACGGGTTTTTTTGTCTACGCGGGCGCGTCGAGTCACTTTTCAATTTTAAACTCGCATATCTCAAAAACTATTAGGCCTAGAATGTCGAAACTTTATATTTAGGATTTTTGTAACATCTATTTGTCCACCTCCCCTTTCGGTTCCATTCGACTGGATAGTTTATCTACAGGACCGCCCAAAACATTCGAAATACATTACGCTTAATGGGCCGAAATTCATTAAACTTGCATATCTCAAAAACTATTAAGCGTAGAATGTTGAAACTTTATATTTAGGATGTTGTAATATCTAGTTCTCCACCTCCCCTTTCGGTTCCATTCGACTGGATAGTTTATCTACAGGACCGCCCAAAACATTCGAAATACATTACGCTCAGGCCCGGACTGGCCAGGGTATCCGACTGTCTGCAGACGGGTGGGCCGGGAGGGCGAGCCCCCAAACAGAAAAAATCTGATGTGGACTACACATGACTTCCTTGCACGTCTAGTAAATGAAAAATATTTTCGACGCACTTCATCTAAACTTATTTATTTGAAAGAGATAAAATATCAGTAATAGAAAGGTTTAGCGATTTCTAGCCAAATATTTCGATATCGCCAAGCTGAGTTCAGTTTGAAAGATTTCGTTCTGACACTTTATTTGGCCATATTTCACCAAGAGCCTGAGATGTGCAGATTTGGGATACAGTAGTCATTGTCCAGCTTCAAGACTGAATGCATATACACCTAAGTATTCCATAGTCGATGGAATAAATTCCAGTCGATTGTCAAAAAGATATTGAAAACAGTTAGATATTACAATAGTTCTAAATTCAAAATTCTACGGGTTAAAGTTTTAGAATTATACAAAATACGAAATAATTTTTGGCGCCAAATTTGGTGATATTTCGGCGAAATTCGCCACGGTCGGCGACATTTTAAGCATGGACCAAACAATGGCAGATTATCGCCAAATTTAGCGATATTTCCCCAGAACTCTGCAAGAACGATGACAAATGGCGATATTTTAGGTATGGACCAAATGACTGACTATCAGCAAATTTGGCGATATTTCGGCAAAACTCGCCAAGGTCGACGACAGACGGCGAGACTTTGGGCATGGACCAAACAATGACTGTCTACAGTTGTATTATATTGAAGATGTCCATAGACATTAAAGTATTGAAATTCTTTTCGGTGGTCCTGTCAATAAACTCTCCAGTAGATTGGAACCAAAAATCGAGATGCACAACTAGATGTTACAACAATCTTATATATGAATTTCAACATTCTACGACTAATAGTTTTTGAGATTTGAGAGTTAAATACGTACACACGTACACCAAAAGTCGCCAAGCTTGGCGACTTTTGGCGTAATTCTTGAGGGAGGCACGTGACCGTGGTCGGACCATTACCTAACTTATATGGTAGGACGGTATTGTGCTTGAAATGGATGAATGCCCCTAAAATTGCCATTGACCGTAATGTATTGGAAATCTTTTGAGTGTTCCTGTAGCAGAACTATAAATGATAAAGACACTTTTTTTAATGGAGAAATTCATTTTCTAACTCTTTACAGCATATATCACTTCTGAGTCGTTTGAAATAGCCTAATACCTCTAAAATACGCTTTAATGAATTTCGGCCCATAGAACGTAATGTATTTCAAATCTTTTGGGCGGTCCTGTAGATAAACTATCCAGTCTAATGGAACCGAAAGGGGAGGTGCACAACTAGATGTTACAACAATCCAAAATATAAAGTTTCAACATTCTACCCCTAATAGTTTTTGAGATATGCCAGTTTACTGAATTTCGGCCCATAGAGCGTAATGCATTTCGAATCTTTTGGGCGGTCCTGTAAATAAACTATCCATTCGATTGAGATTAAAAGGGGAGGTGCACAACTGAGATCATAGGCAATCCTAAATATAAAATTTCAACATTCTACGACCAATAGTTTTAGAAATATGCGAGTTACATACATACATACGTACGTACGTACGTAAAGACGGCATGGAAAAACTGACCAAAATAGACACACCGCTGGTCAAAATGAGTTGCAGACGCGTTTATAGGATCGTCCATGCTAGCTTACGATGAAGTGCATCGAAAAAATTCTTAAAAGTAAATTTAATGGCAGTCAAAATCGGTTTTTTCGTCGAAATTTGGCCCCCGAAATTTTTCGGGATCCCATTACTTCCTTATACTCCGTACAAGGAAGAAAAAAGAAAGAAAAAAAATCTGATGTGTCCAACACATGACTTCCTTGCACGTCTATTTGATCAAAAATATTTTCGACGCACTTCCTCTAAACTTATTTGTTTGAAAGAGATAAAATATCAATAATAGTAAGGTTTAGCGATTTCTAGCCAAATATTTCGATATCGCCAAGCTGAGTTCAATTTGAAAGATTTCCTTCTGACACTTTATTTGGCGATATTTTACCAAAAGCCGACAAACTTGAGATAGTCTGCGAGATTTGGGGGATAGCAAAAGTAGTCATTGACCACAGACTTTCAATGAATTGAATGCATCCATACACCTCAATGTATTTAAAGTCATTTGGCTCACCCTGTAAATAAATTCTCAGTCGATTGCTGTCAAATAAGTTATTGAAAACAGTTAGATATTACAATAGTTCTAAATACAAAAGTTCAAAATTCTATTGATTTTGTTTGTTTGGTGGATTTATGGCCGATTAGCTACGCGTGGGCTCTAGGTCCGTTGGGTGGGGTGCCTCGTGGGGGTCCTTTCTAAGGGGTCCTAAACCGTATTTACGCTAAGTTTCTGAGAGAAAACTACGGAAAAACTCCGATACGGTTTAAGGTCGACGGGGCGCGATGGGGACCCGAACTCGAGACATTTAAGGACAGAGTTCCTCGAAATCTGACGATCTTCTACGTACAGAACCAAAGTGCACCTGTTAAAATTTTACGTTTTAAACTTGTAAACGCCGCGGCGTTTCTTCCGGAAATTACGGTATACAAAATACGATATAATTTTTGGCGCCAAATTTGGCGATATTTCGGCGAAACTCGTCAATGTCGACGACATTTGGCGAGATTTTAAGAATGAACCAAACAATGACAGATTATCGCCAAATTTGGCGATATTTCGCCAAAACTCGCCAAGAACGATGACAAATGGCGATACTTTGGGCATGGACCAAATCACTGACTATCGCCAAATTTGGCGACATTTCGCCAAAACTCGCCAAGGTCGAGGACAGACGGCGAGATTTTAGGCATGTACCAAACAATGACTGTCTACAGTTGTATTATATTGAAGATGTCCATAGACATTAAAGTACTGAAATTCTTTTCGGTGGTCCTGTAAATAAACTCTCCAGTAGATTGGAACCAAAAATCGAGATGCACAACTAGATGTTACAACCATCTTATATATGAAATTTCATAATAGTTTTTGAGATTTGAGAGTTAAAGATGCACACACGTACACCAAAAGTCGCCAAGCTTGGCGACTTTTGGATAGTTCTTGAGGGAGGTACGTGACCGTTGTCGGACCATTGCCTAACTTATGTGGTAGGACGGTATTGTGCTTGAAATGGATGAATGCCCCTAAAATTGCCATTGACCGTAATGTATTGGAAATCTTTTGAGTGTTCCTGTAGCAGAACTATAAATGATAAAGACACTTTTTTTAATGGAGAAATTCATTTTCTAACTCTTTACAGCATATATCACTTCTGAGTCGTTTGAAATTGCCCAATACCTCTAAAAAACGCTTTGATGAATTTCGGCCCATAGAGCGTAATGTATTTCGAATCTTTTGGGCGGTCCTGTAGATAAACTATCCAGTCGAATGGAACCGAAAGGGGAGGTGCACAACTAGATGTTACAACTATCCAAAATATGAAGTTTCGACATTCTACGCCTAATAGCTTTTGAGTTAGGCGAGTTTAATGAATTTCGGCCCATAGAGCGTAATGTATTTCGAATCTTTTGGGCGGCCCTGTACATAAACTATCCATTCGATTGCCACCAAAAGGGGAGGTGCACAACTAGATCATAGAACAATCCTAAATATCAAATCTCAACATTCTACGACCAATAGTTTTTGAGATATGCGAGTTACATACATACGTACGTACGTACGTACAGACGGCATGGAAAAACTGGCCACAGAGACTCGCCACTGGTCAAAATGAGTTGCAGACGCGTTAATATGATCGTGCATGCTAGCCTACGATGAGATGCATCGAAAAAATTTTTTAAATTAAATTTAGAGGTAGTCAAAATCGGTTTTTTTTGTCGAAATTTGGCCCCCAAAATTTTTCGGGATCACATTACTTCCTTATACTACGTACAAGGAAGTAAAAAAAGTGCTATACTGATAGTACTTGAATGAAGTTTGACACATAAAAAATTTTTTGCTGCCGCAATTGTGCCCCAGAAGGCTTCAAAACACTTCATTTCAAATGTAGTTCTCAAAATTTTCTGAGTGAGGGTTCCCGAATGTACAAAGGATTAATTAATATGAATGACACATATTAATTAACTAGCTGAAGTACCCGTCGTTGACGGGTTAGTACTGTTGCGGAATTACTCTGCTACTCCTGGGGTTCGTCGTTCTAAAGTCCAGTGGTGTAAAAAGTTCAAGTAAAAAGTCACTTGTCAGGATGGAACACAAACTTTATTTCTTCTAGAACTTCGTAGAACAATCAGCTGCACACAATTCACAAGCACAATCTAGCAGTAACGTGCTTTTAACAATCCGCTTGGATCAGAAGCTCTCACAAATGCTGTATTTCTCACACAAAATAAGTCACTTTTACAGGCTAAAATTCCGTGGAAATATTCAAGGGATATAGTACACTATCCCTTAAGACACAGCAATGAAGAATTTACACACAGCACTTTAAAAACAGCTTCACAAAGCAAGCTAAAACACAGCTTCTATAGCACTATCAGTTCACACAAAACAAGCGTACTCAGAGCTCTTCACACATTGAATGTTCAACTCGCAACTGACTGGCTTCGGGGCGATGCCCGCTTCTATAAATAGCCGACGCAGGAGGTACAAGAGGTTTCCAGAAAAGTCAATTTCTCGAGGGTTCTACATAAAGCGTGAATTTTGATTACGTCATAGAAGAGAAATGTTAGGTTATTAAGCGTTTTTAATGCAGGAAAAACAACTTCCAGGCCCCATTGGGAAAATCGCGCCAAATGACCAAAAAAGTCGCCAAGCTTGGCGACTTTTGGCGAAATATCGCCAAATTTGGCGCCAAAAATAAGTCCTCAAAAGTGAAGAGATCTAAGCTCTAGGACTAATATTTCTCGAGATTTCTAGAAGCCCATAGAAAAACATATGGGAAAGCGAAACCTCCGTATCTCCGGTTCTAATTGGCCGATTTTGATGCAACAAAAAGCAAAATTTACCTATTTGAAGCGTAGAATACGAATTTTAAACCATTCTAAGCCCCAGAGCAGCTGGTTGCCCCGAAAATTCGTAACAGTACTGAATGCAGATTTCCAAAAAGCAAGAACTTTCGTCAGCATTGTAGGAGTACACAGAATGGATGTAGTATACTGCCAAAAGTAAAGAAAACGAAGTTATAATTTTTATGTATTGTTAAAATATTGAAGGTTAGAGAGTAACTAAGTAATATCATTTCATTCGCTTTAGTCGTAATTATGGAATGCACGAAAGAATATTTCCGCATATTGAAATAATTTTCGCAAAATCTCAAAATCTAATCAACATTTTTGAAAATTGGAAGCCTAGAATTTAAGCTGAGTGACAACCTATCCTGTTACCCGATTTCGTTTCATTCCCTGCAGTCTTTATTTCGGGATGCTAAAAGAAAAAAAAAAATTCAGCATTTTAAAACGATTTTCACAAAATCTCAAAATGTAATCAAAATATTTTAAAAATTCAAAGCCTATAAATTAAGATTAGCAACTATCTATCATATCACCAAATTTCGTATCATTCGTATTAGTCGTTATTACGTGATGCTTGAAGAAATATAAAGCGTATTTTGAGAGAATTTTCACAAAATCTCAAAATCTAATAAAAATGTTTAAAAAATTGGACACCTATAGTTTATGTTGAGCAACCATCTATCATGTGACCCAATTTCATATCATTCGCTTTAGTCGTTATTACGTAATGCGTGAACAAAGATTCACTCAGTTTTAAACGATTTTCGCAAAATCTCGAAATCGGATCGATTTTTTTTAATTAGATGCTTATAGTTTAAGGTGAGTGACCACCTATCATTTCACCCAATATCATTATTTCACCTTTGCAGTTATTACGTGATGTGCGAACACAAATTGACGCAGTTTGAAACGATTTTTGCAAAATCTCAAAATCTAATCAAGATTTTTTTTAAATTCGACTCCAATGTTTCAAGTCGAATCACCACCTATCATGATACCAAATTTCATTTCAATCGCTTCAGTCGTTTTCACGTGATGCTCGAACACGAATTTACGCAGTTTAAAACGATTTTCGCAAAATCTCAAAATCTAATCAAGATTTTTTTTTAATCGGTGCCTATGTTTTAAGTTGAGTGACCACTCAGCATGATACCCAATTTCATTTCAATTGCTTCAGTCGTTTATACGTGATTCTCGAACACAAATTTACGCAGTTTGAAAGGATTTTCGCAAAATCTCAAAATCCAATGAAGATTTTTTAAAAATTCGAAGCCTATATGTTTTAAGTTGAGTGACCACCTATCACGACACCCAATTTCATATCATTCGCTTCAGTCGTTTTTACGTGATGCTTGAACAAAAAAAAGCGTCACGGACAGAATGACAGACAGACAAACTTTTTTTTAGGGTCGTACCTGGATCTCAGGTGCTTGAAATGGATAGAAATCGCAAAATTTTTGAATTCCAAGAAATGTACAGACAAAAGTCTACTTTTATTTATATAGACTAGCTGAAGTACCCGTTCTTCGCACGGGAATGAATCGACTTTTTGATATTACGATTTGTGGTGATTACTATTTATTGTAATAAAGAGATATAGCAAAATGGAAATCGCGTTATATTGTGTTCAATAACCATGCATACCGAATTTCAAGGCAATCGTTTGTACGGTGCAGAAGGCCATGCGGCGTAGCGCAATCTAGTGGCGAGTTTTAGCGAAACGGATACGGCGAAAATATTCTTCGCATTCAGATATCGATGAATACGAAATTTCAGGACGATCAGCAAAGACAGTCCTGAAGTTCATATGTTGACGCGACATCTAGTGGCAAGTTATAGGAAAATGGATAGCGCCAAACTCTTCCCCGTGTTGAAATATCTATGTATACCTATTTTCATAGCGATCAGTTGCACAGTCAAGAAGTGATACACTGCAGCGCGATCTAGTGGTTAATTAAAGTAATGATTTGCTACAGTGCCGTCAAGTGTCGAGTTATAGCAAAATGGATAACGCCAAAATATTCTCATTGTTCAAATAGCTATGTATACTGATTTTCATAGCGACCGTTTGAATGGTCAAGAATTTGGCCTGCTGCAGCGTCATCTAGTGGCGAGTTAAAATAATAATGCATTGCAGTGCCATTTAGTGGTGAGTAACATCAAAAGGAACACAGTTAGAATATATTCTTCGTGCTGAAATGTGTAAGTATAAGAAATTTTATGCCGATCGGTCGAACGGTATAGAAGTTGATGCGTTGCAGCGCCATTTAGCGGCAAGTTACAGCAAAATGGATACTGAAAAATATTCTCCGTGTTCTAATATCCGCGTGTATCAAATTTCATCGAAATCGGTTGGACGATATTCGCATAGTAAACGGCTAAACGGAATAGAATTCGACGTTCTGCTGAGCCACCTAGTGGCAAGTTAGAGGAAAACGGATAGCATAAAAAGCTTCTCAATGATAAAAGATTTAGGTGAACCAAATATCATGGTGCAAGTGCTCAACGGTGCTGGAGTTTTTCAACCTCATACACACATACCAACATTCATTTTTATCTATAACCAGTGTCATTATATATCCCAGTCTCAAATAGAATCCAGTTTCAAATCTAAGCCTCGCCAAAATGCCAACATACGCCATTTTTCAAGCGTTTTTTCAGGAAATCATTCGAAGCATTGACTTAGCAGCAATCAATATGGGAAATGGTTCGACCGCCAAAAAGTAAAGCACGCATTTATTTGAAAAGTGGAATCCCTTAATACAGCCGAATTTTTTAAAATTATCAACTATAACGTGTTTTATTCATCGTTACTCCGATGTACTAAATGAGAAGATTTCAATTATCTGAAATTTGGCGGAATTTCCCCAACTTAAATCAATGTACTCAATTGGCGAGAATGCTGAAGTTAGATCGCTTGAAATCCCTTAATAACTGCATTATTTCCGCACGGATCATTAAAATTTAACGCTGTATTCTAATAAAACCTTTGCACTTGTTTTCAAAAATCCATTTCCTTAAGCCTCAATAAATTGCGCCAAGCAGTGGCGGCCCGTGGTCAAAACTGTTAGTGCAGCCGGAAGCATATGAGCCCCCCCCCCTTCCTCCGGACAGGAATGGAAAATCTTTGTTACTGAATTCGAAAGCTGGCGGATTAAGCCCTCACCGAGGGAAAAAAAAAAAAGAAATTACATAAAAAATGTAAGAGATCCTATTTTACTTCCATAAAATGGACATAAATTTCAAGCAGCCGCTCTTATCCTCAAAATTGCATTAATCCGTGTCTGATTCGAAGTTTCCTTAGAATTTTCTTTTGTAACGATAACTTGAGAAGAAAAGAAAAAAAAAAAAAAAAAAAAGAAAACTTACTTATTTTTTATAAGTCAAATCAATTCTCCTTTCTTTTAAACTTGCGAATCAGTCAGTGATGCCCTCATAAAAAGGCGTTGTTTTAATTCAGATATCAATAATTTTAAAAGCTCTTTAAAATTTCCCATGTTTAAAGAATTTTCTCGCTCGCCATGTCCTCTAAATGCTAGTTCTTGCTTACTTAAAAACAATACTGCTTTGATGGGTAATTGTCCATTCATAAGCGTCTATTCAGGTTTACCTTCTTGATAAATTCAGCAATATAAAGTCGAGAGTTTGCCGAACATATATTCTCCTTACCCCCTCCCTCACTTCTCGAGCCAATCAGTGGGTCGAATTCACCGCGCTCTTTCAAGTGCTGCCGACGTTTCAAAATCTTTGATGAGCTGAGTCTTAGCTGCGTATCCCCATTATAGCCTATGCCGGAGGGACTGCTTACGTAATCGTTGTCATGGCAACGGTGCTGCCAATTTTCTTATCAGCGCTCTGGGCTGAACCAAAGATTTTCCCAATTGAATTGCGGGAAGATTAAAGTGCTTTTTTTCTGAATGAGCGATCCGGCCACAATACGTTTTTTGTTGTTTTTTTTTTTTTTTTTGAGATTTTTTTTAATTTACCGTAGGAATTCCATAATTCTAATCTGAATTTAGGAAAATTAGTAGAATAAATTATTTTAAAGTATGTGCTGATAATTTCAAGTGCAGCCCGGCTGTACTTGCTGTATCCCACGAGCCGCCACTGGCGCCAAGCCGAAAACTGTGAAAACCGCTAGAACTCCCATTCTCGGCATTTCAGCCATTTTATTTTTTCGCCAAACTAAAAAATTTTACACGTTAGCCTCGGAAATCTTCAATTCTTATTGTTTTGCGTATAAAACATTTCATTCCTGCTCTGATTTCCCATGCACACGATATTATAATTAAAAAAAAAATAACCTTACGAATATAAACTAACAACAACAAAAAAAAAAAAAAAATCATTATTATTCTTTTATTTTTACTTTGAGAATTTAAAACATTTTATTCGGCAAAATCGCCACACATGGCAACCACGATCCTTATTTCACACTTTTTTCACTACAGGGGGTTAAAATTACGGAAAGCTTTTTGCGTGGAGAGCATAAAATATCCCTTAAATTCCGGGAACGGGTGGACTTTCAAAGTTTTAAAGTGGACTACGATTTATTCTATATTATTTTACATATCTGTGCAAAATTTCAGGCCGATAGGTCCATTTTTGTGGATTTGTATACAAATCAAATCCACAAACAAACAGAATTTCATTTTTATTTATAAGATAGATCAATATTTTGTTAATGCATTAATTATCAATCATAATTAATTAATAATAACACCATACCTTCCCCCCATACCCCGAAAGTTAACACATCCTATTATTTATCGGTTGCACAATAACCCCCCCCCCTTCTCTTGAGACGGGCGGGCCCCTACCCTCCCAGTCCGGGCCTGATTACGCTAATGGCCCGAAATTCATTAAACTCGCATATCTCAAAAACTATTAGGCGTAGAATGTTGAAAATTTATATTTAGGATTGTTGTAACATCTAGTTGTGCACCTCCCCTTTCGGTTCCATTCGACGGGATAGTTTATCTACAGGACCGCCAAAAAGATTCGAAACACATTACTCTCTATGGGCCGAAATTCATCAAAGCGTTTTTGAAGTAAAACTTCTTTAATCGCGACTAGGGGGTAACTCAGATTTTTTTCTGACGGAAGTAACGCTCAGTAAAGGAAGTGACGTATATGTCATATACTCCACGGCAAGCGCGTGTGGCGTTTTGGACTCGCCACAAGTGCTAAACAGGAAACACAAACAAAATTGAAGAGACTCGAGACAGGAGTTGAGGTTTTTGTTTAACGTTGATTATTAAAATACACATTTACAAACATTGACTGCATTCTGCAGACTTAAATACAAGCATCAACTTCCGCTCTGGAATTCGGGAACTCTAGTCCCTCTGAGAGCCGGTCTCTGTTCGACCTCCTCGAACAATCTCCAAAACGACTCTGAAGCTCTCTGCCAGAACCCCGTTCCGGGTTTCCACATTCGTGTGGGGTCGGTCGGCAAAATCAAAAGGCCTCGCCTCCGATCCCCCTGTGCGTTCGCACTCGTCGTGTGGGGTCGGTCGGCAAAATCAAAGGACCCCCTTTGCTCTTGGAATGTGCACTGGTCAAGTGTGCTTTCCGCATCGTGGGAAACACATCGAGTCCTTGGTACATTTCTGGGGAGAGTATTAACTTGTCACAACTCCCTCCCCCATGAAGACAAAAGTTTCGGCGATGAAGCGGAAACCTTTTGGCAAAACAAAACCAAATCCGTAAGTCCCTCTTGAGACAATTCCCGAGAGGCACGTACGAATAAAAAAGAAAACGCCTTTTAGCAAGGCGGACAAAGCTTACATCTTAATTCACTATATACACATACAAAAAAACTCTCTTTTAGGTTTTAAACCCGAAACAGCACTCAGTGTTAAAATCCAGGGTGCCTTCCCGAATTCAAACACTATGATCCAATATTTACAATTCTTCTAGTAAAAAAAAACAAAACAAAAATACACACAAAACAAACTATTCTGTAACCTAAAACTGAATACCTTGCAAACAGAGTTTTTTTTCCCTGGTGGGACATCTCCTAGGTTTCTTGATTTGTGAAAGACTTAAAACTCTGCATTTTCATGAACTAACACTTGAAATCTTTCAATGGAAGTTCTAATAATCACATGTTTTTCCTTTTTTCTGGATCCGAAATAATTATATAACAATAATTCAAAATGCATTCTCTTACAGATAAAATTTCCAAAAGGGGTTGCAAAAGCAGCGTATCGCGTGGCGCCTTTCCTCA
Source organism: Cheiracanthium punctorium (assembly GCA_038373885.1). Classification (NCBI taxonomy): domain Eukaryota; kingdom Metazoa; phylum Arthropoda; class Arachnida; order Araneae; family Cheiracanthiidae; genus Cheiracanthium; species Cheiracanthium punctorium. Next base: position 159,493 of record JAWZYV010011634.1, read on the forward strand.
AGGGTGATCCGTAATCGGTCTCTCCCAATTTGATCACCACAAAGCCCAAAAGTCTTTTAACTTCCTCCCTTGATACTTCGGTTTGCCTCGGTGATATGCGATAAGGTTTCGCTCTCATCAGCTCAGAATGCGTTACCTCAATATCCCTTTCGATCAGTGGCGTGATTCCCGGATCTGAGAACACTTCGCTATGACCCTGCAACGTACGCCCAAAACTCTCTATTTGCTCCGCAGTCAACTGCTTCTCAAGCGCGCCTTCTTTAAATATCTCCCGGAGATCACATTGAATGGGGTTAGGTAAAGGGTATGGAATCTCGGCCTCTAGGCCCACCTTAAACACCTTTTTCACAGCATCCGTATCATACTCCAATTTTCTTTTCCCTTGCTTTTCGGACATTTCCTCTGCTGCCAACGCCTGCCATTTTTTTAAACCTATTTGTCAGGCTCAAAATATCCTCTACAACGTTTGTGTCTGATACAACTAGATGGAGACAATTTTCAACTACCGGTGTCTGCGGAGTTCGCAAGTCCCTTCCCGGCACCACATCTGCCTGACTAAACCCTCTACCTTCACGCGCTACTGTTGGAAGTGCAAACAAAGCCAGAGGCAAATTATGCACCCCGTCCTCCACTGTCTCTAAACCTATAAATTCCGAAATTATCGGAACAAAAGAATGAACTTTCTCAACTGAATCACTCAGTGGGGGGCACAACGAACTGTGGATGATGCGCATCCTGAACCTGTTAGGAAATTCTGAATTCAAAATACTAGCAACAAACTTCCCCAAGTCACTTAGGACTTCTTTAGGAAAGCCCCTCCGTAAGAACACGGTATTTAACTCATTCCCAACATTCACTGACGTAATTTCCTGAATAGCCGTAGCTTCAGGGTTACTGGTAAGACAAATATAGCTTAGGATATATTTGTTATGTTTTGTGCCCATCGGTAAGGGACCCACCGTATCAATCTCAGTTCTAGAGAAAATCTCTGAAATACTAGGAATTAATTTCATTGGGATTCTTTCCCGGTCGTTATTTTTATCGAACTTCTGATATTCTAAACAAGACCTTGAATATAATTTAATTTCCGGATAACATCGTGGCTCGAAAATTTGACGCAACTGTAGAGTTTATAGTCTCAGTTTTATATTCGAACGGAGAATTGAAATGTACAGGCGGTTGCCGTGCCCCCCGCCAATATTGCACCTGCTTGGAACAAGATGAATTTTCACAGCTCGCTAATTTTGCACCTGCTTGTAACAAGCAGGTGATTTTTGAGAGGGAAAGGAAAATGTAGAGGTTGAGAACGGGGACTCAGAAAGAGACAGGAGCCCTGAGCGGACGCGTCTAGGACGCACTACGTTGATTGTAATTTTTGAAAAAGATTCCGGGAATCGGCCACCGATTCGCCGAGACCAATTTTTGGGGCAGAGACATCCTGTCTCGTAGATCCACCTGGACAATGGCTCCGGACTTTTCCGGACAGTTTCTTCGAGCAGTGACATCTTCACGCTGGACAATTCCATCCTGTCTCGTGGATCGACTCGACCTGGACAGTGGCTCCGGACAGTTTCTTCGAGCAGTGACATCTTCACGCGGGACAATTCGATCTTCTATATTTCGAACCTGCACGGTTTATGTAGCCAAGAGAATATGTATGAGTGTTCTAATTAAATTCGTTATCGTTACACTTTTGAGTCTTTCTCAACATTAAAATTTCTGCACACTCCCAAAACGCTACACAACCTATCCTTAGTTTTAGTAAATCCCAAAAGTCCTGCTATGTCTTCGTGACCTAGCTCTTTAATTTTCTCCCGGTTCTTTTGAGAACCGCGAAACCGAAATTTGTTCACTCCCCACTTTAAATCTATCACCCGCACTACTTTTCCTGTCAAAACTTTCAATTCTGCAACCTTCTGGGTTTGATCCGCTACAGGATTAAGAACTTCGCAACTTTTTTGCTCTACTCCAAAATCAGGAGAAGGTACAATAGCTAGACTACTTTCTCCTCTTGGTTCAGCGGGGGGGAAACTCATGCTCTCTTCCTCTGATTCCGGAGGTAAATCCGCTACTGAAGGGGTGTCCGCTCCCTTGGGAATATTCTCCCCTGCTTCCTGAACGCTTTCCCGCTTAGCCGCGCTCCTTGTGATTGCGTTTATGAGAGTTGGCTTGTTAACATTGTCCGCTAATAGTTGAGCAGTCTTATTTCCTAATAAATAATAACCCTGATCCAAATCATCAGTCTTTATTGCCACTTTAGTGAAGACTTTGCCAAACTCGCCCTCCAGTTCTACTCTCGCCAAAGGCAAACACTTGCACTCGCTATCTAATGGCTGTCTGACCCAGACCACTTCTCCCGTAAAGTCCTCCGAATTAACCCAGCTTTTAGCACACACATCAATTCCGCTCCCGCTATCACGTAAGCAGTCCCGTTCTATACCATTTACCTTAACCTTGCTCGTAACCGGCGTAAAAGACTCGCTCAATACATTAAGGTTATTAACAACTTCACTTCGCCTTTTTGCCAACTGGGGACACACTGGCCTAATATGACCTTCTTCAGAACAATGAAAACATACTACCGGCTTTCTTTTGTCAAAACACTTATTCTCTGGTACAGCAGTTTCATTTTTCCGAAACTCTCTGTCCATAAGTCTTTCTTCCCCGACTCTTGAGTCCCTCTTTTCCTTGCCCTTTCTTTCCCATGTTCTTTCGTCTTTCTTTCTATAGTTTCGCCGTACATTCTCAAAATGGTCAAGTTTCTCAGCCAAAACGGACGCTTTCTTAAACTCCTCCCACTGATCTAAATACTGCTCTCTGGCCTCTACTGGGGCTCTCTTTTTTAGTTGTTCTAACAACATTAATTCCTTTAATGCGTCAAAATCCGTTACCCCGGCCGATTCTAACCAGCTATTCAAATACCCTTTTAATTCGTATACAAGATCTGACCACAAAGCCCCGACCTTTCTTCCGTGCTCTTCGAATTTCGTCTTAAGGGCTACCGAGCTAAGTCTGAATCTTTTTAGCAACAATTTTTTGATGTGAGAAAAGTAATCGCTAACCTCCGCCGGCTCCTTCACAATAATTTCCGCGACATCCGCAGGTAATAGGGGAATCAATTGGGATACCCACATGTTTTCGGGTACTTTTTCTTTACCCGCCTGACGCTCAAAAATCATAAAAAATAGGGCGATGTCCAACACCTTGGGATCGAATTTGGGGACTAAATCTTTCAAACTGACGCGCCTCGTAGTTTCCTCGCTAATCACCGTGCTTATCGAGCTTGCACTCGCGCTCTCAGCTGAATTACAAATTTTCAGTTTTTCAAGTTCATATGCACGCTCTGCGGCTTTATCCATTCTCTCCTGCTCTGCTAATTTATCTAGCCGCGCTTGCTCTGCTAATTTATCTAGCCGCGCTTGCTCTGCCTGCTTAGCTATGCTTTCTTGCTCCTCTAAAATTCGCTCTAAAAAGGCTTTAGCCGTATCCTCGTCATAATCCGGAGATCCTTCTATAGCCCGAATAATGTTTTTCACAATATCTGAGTCGGATACCTCCACTTCAAATTCTGCTGCTAAGAGTAGCAGAACGTGCTTTCTTTGTTTCTTCATAAACGCCATTCTCAAGTAAATATTATGCCAAAAAAAAAAAAGAAGTAGTAACAGTAACCAAAACAATACACTTTTCAGAAAACCCCTTAATTCAGTTAACACAGTGCCCGAAATACCTATTTCCCTGCACTGACAAGAATTAATTTTACACTGGATTCTAAAACTGAGTGGCTCTATCACTATATACACTTAGGTTATTACAACACTAGATTTGCACTTTAGAATAAAACTACTACAGAATAAAGAAACAAATAAAAGCTAAGAATTTTACCCTGAGAACAATTAAACATGAATTCAAATTTACAATTCCTACACAGATAAGAAACAAATTTTCTAACTCTTCTTAATCCTTTACAATACTCATAAACATTGTGCCTCTCGGAAAAAAAATCTCAAAATAGACTTACCCCTTTGGTCGACGTTCTCTCCGAAGTACATCAGGGACCATCCACTGAAGAAACTACCGGAAGAATTTCACAAATCTCTATCCCGCAGGACTCCGTCAATGTTTCCCGGAACCATTCACTGTTCCATAAGCACAAGTTGAGTGTTCTACGGTAAGTTCAAAGTCACAGATCTCGTTCCACTTTTTACAATTTTCAGGTAAGTTCAAAGTCACAGATCTAAATTATCATTTCTCACTTCACGAAAATATGTCTCGAGTTATCTGTTCGATGGTTTATGAAGAAAAAACCAACATCCAAACCGCTGCCACCATAAATAATATTAGTCTATTTAGCTGTGGCGTTTTGGACTCGCCACAAGTGCTAAACAGGAAACACAAACAAAATTGAAGAGACTCGAGACAGGAGTTGAGGTTTTTGTTTAACGTTGATTATTAAAATACACATTTACAAACATTGACTGCATTCTGCAGACTTAAATACAAGCATCAACTTCCGCTCTGGAATTCGGGAACTCTGGTCCCTCTGAGAGCCGGTCTCTGTTCGACCTCCTCGAACAATCTCCAAAACGACTCTGAAGCTCTCTGCCAGAACCCCGTTCCGGGTTTCCACATTCGTATGGGGTCGGTCGGCAAAATCAAAAGGCCTCGCCTCCGATCCCCCTGTGCGTTCGCACTCGTCGTGTGGGGTCGGTCGGCAAAATCAAAGGACCCCCTTTGCTCTTGGAATGTGCACTGGTCAAGTGTGCTTTCCGCATCGTGGGAAACACATCGAGTCCTTGGTACATTTCTGGGGAGAGTATTAACTTGTCACACGCGCCTGAAAAAGAACCCGGAAAATCCTACATTTTCGACCGCTCTCTCCTTTCGCCGACTTCATTGTTGAAAATGCATTATCATTATTATCATTATTTAGTTTTTCTTGAGATAGCAACGTTATCCACAAAATATGTTTTTAAATATCTCGTTTTGCCGATGGCAACTAGTTGTAAAATTCTATACTCTCTGAAGAATTTGTGAAGATTTCCGTTGGGAAATAACTTTTGAATTAAATTGTTTTTAAGAGGTCTAACGTTTATTTTCTCGATTGCGTATCGTTAGATTGTGGCTAGTACTTATTTTCAGACAGAATTATGACTGCCGTGGTGGTATTTGATGAACATACAAATGCCAAACGCGTTTTAAAATAAACGACTTGGTGCAGTGATTAATATTTGGCGTCCGCTTACTAGAAAGCTGGGTTAGTATTTTGACTAACTCTTGATACGCTTTAACCATGGCTCACTTGGATAAATACAGGCTGTCCGAAAACCAGTTTCTCCTATGGGATTTTGAGTACGAGAAAATTTTCGCTTCTTCGCCGATTTGTCGCTTTTACCAACGAATCACTGTTGCCATCTCTGCCGGAGAAAATATGCCTAAAATCAAAGCTAAAAGTATCCAGGAATGGATAACAATGGCCTCATTCGTAAACGCGTGCAACGAGTTTATTGTTTACGAATGAGGCCATTGTTATCCATTCCTGGATACTTTTAGCTTTGATTTTAGGCATATTTTCTCCGGCAGAGATGGCAACAGTGATTGAATGAGGCCATTGTTATCCATTCCTGGATACTTTTAGCTTTGATTTTAGGCATATTTTCTCCGGCAGAGATGGCAACAGTGATTCGTTGGGTAAAAGCGACAAATCGGCGAAGAAGCGAAAATTTAGTCGTACGGAAAAACGGAGCTTTTTTGGACAGCCTGTATATATCCCAGTGAGCCATGTTTTAACATTCATCGTGTAAAAATACGGGGAACCTGTTAGGGAAAGAAACGGCGATTTCTCGCCATTTCTTTGAGACATCAATCTTTATATACCAATAAGCGTTTTGAACGTACATCCAACATAATATTTTACATGTAATCCCAACCTCACAGGAGGTTGTCGATAATCCTTATTTTTAGATGAATAATATACAAGGTTTTGGAAAAGCACAAAGAAATGGAACCTGTCTGCAATCGAACCGGAAAAGTAGTAGGAAACTTCAGTTTAAGAACACTTTTCCTGGATTCTAACCCAACTTCAAGGCAGAACATCGGTTTAAGAACAAGGAGATGGAACACCACAATTAAAGGGACAGTGGCTGCAAATGTACCTAAACAGCAGAGGGAAATTTTCGTTTAAGAACACTGTTGGAGGATCATACTTCGATCTCACGAAGGTAAATTTATAGGAGGGGACATTTCGCTTAGAAAGTTGGATAACGCCGTTGTTGCAAACAGATGGCGCTACGCACACTGGGTAACTGCGCATCTCAGGCTGTTTATATTTCCATCGAGGCGAAGTAAATGGAGATCGTTGAATTATCAAAACTTCAAAAAATTAAATGCATAGACTTATGAGCGTGATATATAGTAATTACTGGTTTCAGACGCGTTTTAATTACGTAATTGTCTTATAATACTATTTCGTAGTGAATATAGGCAATAGTTTCGAAGTGAAGTGATATTATTATTTGTCAAATGCCAGTTGCATTGGCCGTTAGGCCATTAAACTCCTAAATATTATGTATGTCGTGTCTGTTATTATTTTACCCAAAAGATGTATTTTAAGAAATGTTAGTACGTAAGAAACGGACCCTGGCTGCAATCAATCCCAAACAAATGACAGAACCTGCAGTTTAAAAACATGGATACAGAATAATAATTCGAAACCTACTAGCAGACTAAATCAACGCTTAAGAACACTGTGATAGAAAAACACAACAAAAATTACACTACCTGCATTCAAACCCCACAAACAGAGGAAAACATCAATTAAAGAACACAGTTAAAGTATAATACTAGACTACGGACATCCCCCCCCCCCATTAGACCCAACCTTCAGACGGAACAATGGTATACGAAAACAGTTAAAGAATAATATTACAAGATGGACACTTCCTGGATTCTAAGTAATTATCATGAATTACCGATGATTCTTACTGGAGATTTTAATGTTAATTTTCGCTCTCAAGAATCTCAGCCGTTAGTTGATTTTTTAAAAGAAAAATTTGATCTAACTATGAATAATTCTCGACTTCAATCAACAACGCGTTTCGGTACAAAGATAGATGCTGTATCTTCAAGAAAATTAGCAAATTTAGAGAGTTAAATTTGTGTTTCACATTATGGTTACCACAAACCTATAATTTCATACATAAAAATTATGATGACATCCAAGTACCTATTTCCAATGAATAATATGAATATAACATTTATATAATCTTTGTAAATTACATGAATAATAAATATAATTAAATTATAATATGATATTTATTTTAAGTTTAATCATTTCAGTGATATGTGTCGTAAACGTCAGAGAAGTTTTACTTCAATCGCGCGTAAAGATTACACGCATACACTTTTTTATTTGTATTGGGTTTTTTCAAACAACTCAGAAGTGATATATGCTGTTAAGAGTTACAAAATGAATTTCTCCATTAAAAGAAGTGTCTTTATCATTTATAGTTCTGCTACAAGAACACTCAAAAGATTTCCAATACATTACGGTCAATGGCAATTTTAGGGGCATTCATCCATTTCAAGCACAATACCGTCCTACCACATAAGTTAGGCAATGGTCCGACCACGGTCACGTGCCTCCCTCAAGAAATACGCCAAAAGTCGCCAAGCTTGGCGACTTTCGTTGTACGTGTGTATGTATTTAACTCTCAAATCTCAAAAAATTTTAGTCGTAGAATGTTGAAATTTCATTTATAAGATTTTTGTAACATGTAGTTGTGCATCTGGATTTTTGGTTCCAATCTACTGGAGAGTTTATTTACAGGACCACCGAAAAAAATTTTAATACTTTAATGTCTATGGACATCTTCAATATAATTTAACTGAAGACAGTCATTGTTTGGTCCATGCCCAAAATCTTGCCGTCTGTCGTCGACCTTGGCGAGTTTTTCCAAAATATCGCCAAATTTGGCGATAGTAAGTCATTGGGTCCATGCCCAAAATATCGCCATTTGTCATCGTTCTGGGCGAGTTTTGGCGATAGTCTGACGGTGGCGGTGGTTTCAGTTAGGTTGACAGACGCGCGATAAGACCCGCTTCACGCTTCGCCTGCCTATTATTTCCAAGTACATAACCATTGTGCCATGATGAAGAATACTTCATACTTGGAACCGACATATAAAATCTTGGTGGTTTCGTGTGTGAGAGAGTGTGTGTGTGTAAACCCAGCAAGCGCACACACGTTTAAATTACGTATTCCCGATGTCGAAATGTCGAAAATAGGTCGAGGAAAAATTACAGCAAAAAATAGCGTTTAAAAGAGATCAAACATACATTGTGTTGTCGACGTCATAAAGAGCCGTTCGATTTTGGTCAGGGAGGCGGCTATCTTCGACTGTTAATGTTGGTCGCCCTCAGGAGGTCTGCTAGCTTAGATTGGCCAAAAGAAACATAACAAAAAAAAAGGGTGTGTATGAAATTTGATCCAATTTCAGTATTTAGTTACTTGAGAATAAACAAATAATAGAAATAATAACTTCTTTATGATTTGGCATTTGTGCATGCACAAAAGCAAAACGTTTCCTGATTTTTGGATATTTTTATGAAATTCCCTGATATTTCCATGATCTGTCACCACCCTGTGCTAGTATTTAGTTTTATTATTTTCCCACTAATCACTAAGTCAAAATTATTTGACAGCACGTCTATGGCCCAATTAAACCTATCTGGAAGTTTTTTTTAAACAACTTTTGATCACTAATTTTCTTTTGATTGTTCAAACTACATATTTGTGAACCTAAATTACTACCTCTGCATTGAACAGTTCTTTAAAAATTCTTCTCACCCCCATTTTCAGAAGATAAATAATCTTGCAGACTTACAGCTAGTGATTTTTACTTTTTATTAAATATTACTTCTTCGAATAGTTGTGAAAAGGTAATGTTTTGTTTGATTAATTAAACATAAAAAGTCTCAATGGTTTAAATTGTTTCTTTAAGTACAATTTCAGATCAGTATGCTATTCAAAAATTAAATAGTTTTGATGCATTTATTGAAAACTAGATTCTTTTTCTTTCTTTCTTTCTTTCTTTCTTTTTTTTTTTTTTTTTTGGATAGGTGTGTGTGTCATTTTTTATTGTAATTGTTTTATATTTCTTGTCTCCCAAATATTTGACTTTTTTTCCCTCTTTGTTTGTAATGGATCCTACAGATACATTTTTTTTGGGGGGGGGGGCATTTTTTATTGTAATTTTTCTTGTCTCCTAAATATTTGATTTTTTCTCTTTGTTTATAATGGATCACATAGCATATTTTTTTCTTAATGTAATTCAACCTTCCTTGTGTACTGTCCTAATCTTCTCGAATCGTAACAGTTGTGCTGTAAATACATAAATTATTTACAGAAACATAGTTTGTTGTCTTGTTTTACAAAGCCTATTTTAAATTTGTTAAACTCAGCTACAATTCTACTTGAAATTTTGTTGCTTGTACAGTTATTTGAATTATCTGTTTTCTGTATTGACTATCCAAATAAAATATAGGTGAAACTTTATAATGTCTCATACTTCATTTTTGTTATTTGTTATTGTTTTAACATATAAACATGCAGACTGATTATATAAATAATTCCAAGAAAGGTCTACCAATTTATTACATATATAAGGCCCAATTAATTAGTTTTCATTTATCTTAAAATAATAATAATAATTTAAAAGTGATGATGTACAAAAAATACATTAAGTTTATGCACATTCACACTAATAACTTCTACTTTATTGGTGTTTTTTGTGCTACTGTTTGAAGAAATTATCATCCATATTTATATCTTTTAAAAATAATTGAAGTTTTCGTATACACTTTTCTTTGCATAATGCAGTATTCTTCAGCAGAACAAGTCTTAAATCATAACAATTATAACCACATTTAAGGACAAGTTTCGCATCTAAAATTATTATGCTGATGCCACATTTTAAATTATTTTACTGGGTGTTTTGAATAGTGAATTATGAGAGTAAGTATATCTTTTTTTTTTATTTCAGCATACATGGTAGTTATTAGTAAATATTAAATATAAAGTTCAACTTATTTCCCAATTGTTGCAATAGAATATACACATTTATTTTAAAAGTGATGAGCACAAAACAGTAGTCCATATCACATTATACAAATTTTTATTTTATTATTATTTTTTTAACACTGTATTTTTACCCTAAAAGTATAAACTTAAACAATGATATAAATTCCTGATTAAATCAATATTATTTCACTGATCCTCATCTGATTTTATGATTAAAATAAGTTTAAACAGCTATTCTCATTACAAAATAATAATAATAGCAACCCTTGCTTCAAGTTCAAATTACCCCCAAAAGTGTTAATTCAAACAACTGGATTTGGATTAAATCAATATTCAATATTATTTCATCGATTGTTTCCTGAATTTATATTTAAAAGAAGTTTAAGCAGCGATTCCCGTAACAAAATAATAATTAAAATAACCTAAGTTTCATAAATAATTTTTTTTCCCCAAAAAGTGTAAACTAACAATAGTCTAACTTTAATCACACTTGTGATTGAACTTTAATCATAATATTATTTCGCCGATCGTTCAGCGAATTTATAATTAAAACAAGTTTAAGCAACGATTCCCGTAACAAAATAGTAATTAAAATAACCTAAGTTTCATAAATAAATTTTTTCCCAAAAGTGTAAACTTTAACAATGATCAAACTTTTTTACACCAATATTATTTAGTTGATCGTTACCCGATTTTATAAATGAAAGCATTTTAAACGGCGTTTCTTCATTAAAGGGGGGGGGGAAATAACTCCCAGCTAACTCAAAGCAAAGGCGAAAATAGTTTCGGATCTGCGTTTGAGCCCTGTAAAGTTGTTTTTTTTACCACCACGGTTTCCGCCAACGCCGCGCATGCGCGCGTTTCTGCTCTTACATTATCCCTATGAGAGTTGGACTTCTTCACGCAGTGGTTATTTATATTCTTTGGTCAATACATCGCCGATTTTCCGCTTATGGCTTTGGCGGTCTGAGAGACCCCCACTCCCCCCCCCCCCCCCAGCCAGCCAAGAAGAAACACGCGATGGAGCATCGAGAAATTTTTTCAGCTTAGTTAATAGTCAGTTGAACGTCGAATAAACAGTGCAGGGGAGACAGAATTTACGGGGTCCTTTCTCACGACCTTTGACATGTCCACCCCAACCATTTTCTCAGAAAACAGATGCTTTTTTTTTCTTTTTTGTGTGTGTATTCGTTCATGGTTCGCGTGGCTCGTACTTCGCAGTTTTTTATGCAAGGGCAGAACTCGCTCCAGCGTGTAGTCAATGGCTGAGCTCAGCTGCGCTACACAGAACAGTAAAATTTCCATAGTTTTAACTATAAAAGTGGATATTTTTCAAGTATCTCTTGGAATATTTTTCAAGTTCAATGCTAACACGATTTATCGTTAGCTTGGCATATTAATAAGTTTGTCTGGCTCTCTTTAAATTGTGTTGGCCGGTGATGTTATTAAAGTTTATCGGGGTAACTACAAATTTTAATTCCAGCCATCAAAATTTTAGAGGTGAGTTAAGTAATTATTTAACTAATAATTATGTGCTTTGTTTCTTTTATTCATTTTCTTTTTAATTGCTAATTATAAGTCTTCTTATTTGTATTATAGAGTGAAATATAAAGGTACAATTGGCATAAAATCAACTGTTTACCTTAAGCATATGAAATATTTTTTCTCATTATAAGCACAAATTTACTTAAACTTACTATAACAAAAGTCAACTTATTATTGCATTATGGCGTAACTTACAATGAAACAGATTAAAGCACTTTATGCAAAGTTTTTTTTTTTCTTTTTAAATTGTATACTAATATGTGTGCATTTAGTATGTAATTTAAACCTATTTGGAGTAGTAAAATTGAACAAATCAAAGAATTAAGAGAGATAAATAAAAAACTGTTTGTGTAATGAAGTAGACAAAATTTTTCTCGGGGGAGGGTGAGAGGGGGGGGATTTGTAGATAGAAAACTTTTCATATTTTATTACAGGAAAACTATAATAAACTATGGAGATAAAAAAGCAGGCTTATTCCTCTAATAGAAGTGGTTCCTTGACGATTTCGTCGAATCCTGACAGTTTATAAACGTAGTAATTATGCCGGAATTCCAGACATTTAGAGAATATGTCAGTCACACACCATTTACATACGTCGTGAAAGCATGGAAATTCAAACTTCTTGTCGGGTGCACATGCCGTTTAAAAGGAAACACTTTATATTTCTAAATATAATACATTATACTACTAGTTGTTAGCTAATGAAAAGCAAATTTGAATTAAATGATTAGAAATAACAAGTTTTAAATTAACTTCTAATCGTTTAGATAAAGTTATAAAATTTATATTCATAAAAGTTTGAACATATACAAAAATATATTAAAGTTAAAATATAATCTTGATTTTTAATTTAACAGATAAGTAACTCGCACGAACAACTTATGTCACTAATTTACATTTTAAAGGGTTTCCATTTTTTCCCCCGGTACATTTTATTAATCGTTTTGGCTGTATTAGGTATTTTTAATAAAAGGGTGCAAAAAATTATTTAATCTACTCTTATAAACTATCTAAATATTTTCATATATTGGTTAAAAATCATATTTTCATATATTGGTAATCTTTTTTATATAAAATAAGTAAATTATGTTTACTGTTAGTAAAATTGCATTTTAAACTGTATTCCTTACTTAACTAAATTTACTGATATTTTATTTAATTTTTAAGTTACTTTTTCACCATCTTTCACCAATATATGAAGATATTTAGATTGTTTATAACATTGAATTAAACAGCGTACCCCCCCCCCCCTTTTATTAAATATACCTACAGTAAAAACAATTCATAAAATGTACCGGGGGAAAAAGTAAACCCTTTAAAATGTAAAATAGAGACATAAGCTATTTATGCAAGTTACTGATCAATTAAATTCAAAAAATCAAGATTATATTTTTCTTTAATGTATTTTCTCTGTGTTCAAATTTTTATGAATGTATATTTTACAACTTCATCTAAACGACTAGAAGTTAATTTAAAACTTGTAATTTTTGCACATTTAATTAAAAATAACTTTTTATTAGCTAACAAACTAATAGTAAAATGTATTATATAGAAATATAAAATGTTTCCTTTTTAAACGGCAAAAGTTCACAAGATCAGAACAGTTTGAATTTCCATTCCTTCACGACGTATGTAAATGGTATTTGTCTATTCTCTGAATGTCTGGAATTGCGGCATAATTACTACGTTTATAAATGGGCAGAATTCGACAAATTCTGCGAAGTCTTTAAAGAACGACTTCTATTAGACGAATATAAGCCAGTTTTCTCTGTCCTGTTGGAGCGATTCGACAAGGTATAACGTAAAATCAACCACTATGAGCTGAATTTTATAAACGAATTCCGAGAATCTGTCTCCCTTTGCCGTTATAGCGACGAGTGTTCGACCAATATCGGGGATTTTCTCTTCCTGGCGGTCACCCTTTTCCATTCTTACGCCGTAGTTAAGCGAGATTGTTATCTCTCACGGTCACCCCTCGCGGGTAATACGCCGTCGAGAAGTTCAGCGCTCGACGGGCAAACAGGTGGACATATCCAAGGATTTTTAACGTCGATGATTACGTCGAAACTACGTCGACGGCGACGTTAATTCGATGTATCGTGGCTGGCTGGGAAAAGCACACTCAAGTGCGTAAATAAAATCTGGAAGAATTTCAGATTTTTTCCCTCACCTTTTCACTACAGGGGTTACAATTGCAGGATTACGGAAGCAAAAATTAGGGGTTTTGAGGTTTTTTTAATCAATATCTGCTAAACTAATTCGAATTTCCGAAATTTAAATTAGCGGAGGTCCTTCCTCGGAAGTTTTCGAATCCGTGGACACTTTGATCGAAACTCAACTCCCAGCCATTTCGGAGAAAATGATGCTACACACAAACACAGATACACAGACAGACATGCACAGATTTTAATAGTATAGACTAGCTGTGTACATGGGCGCCGGCAGAATGCTTCCCAGGGGGGGAGGCAAAGACTACTTTAACGTATGGTTACCATGTTGGAAAGAGCAAAAAAGCAAGGGAAAACACTGCATACAAAAATCCAGGGGGGGATTGCCCCCCCTTGCCCTATGCTGCCGGCACCCATGGCTGTTTACGTGTTCTCCGCATGGCAGGAAACGAACATTTTCCTTACACATATGACTCGAATTGAACCCAGTGATGCGGAATCTCAAATAGTGGACATTTCTTTTGAATCGTGATGGAACGCTGACGTCATGAGTGCAAATTTGAGACGATTACAACATGATGACACAAAAACTACGTCAGTGTCACTGGCGATCGGATTAGTACACCGTAAGATCAGATAATACACCGCCGCATACCGAAAGATCTTTATATTAAGTCGTTTCTAAGAGTTCTTTATCCTGCAACTTTAAAATACATGAGAAAAATAAATCGAACTGAACATAATACTTCAGGATTAGAATCTCCGTGTTAAAAAATCTTCTATACTATTAAAATCTGTGCGCGTCTGTCTGTGTGTGTGTGTGTAACATCATCTCCTCCTAAACGGCTGGGAGTTGAGTTTCGAACGAGGTATCCACTTATTCGGAAAATTTCGAGAAAGAACCTCCGCTAATTTAAATTTCGAAATTCGAATTAGTTTAGGAGATATTGATAAAAAAACCCGCCAAAAACACTAATTTTTGCTCTCCGAAACTCCGCGATTGTAACCCCTGTAATGAAAATGTGAGAAATAAGCATCGAGGTTGCCATGTTTGGCGAATTTATTAAATGATTTACACTCTTGCATTAAAAATAAAGGAATAATACTTTTTTTCTGTTTCGAATATTTGCTAGGTTATTTTTTAATTAAAATATCGTCTGCGTGGGAAATCAGAGCAGGAATTCTATATTTTTTATACGCGAAAGAAAAAGGATTTGTAAATTTCAGAGTCTGAAGTGCATAACTTTATAATTTGGCGAAAAAAAATGGCTTATAATCCGATTTTTGAGAAAGTGGATTCTAGTGGTTTGCACAGTTTTAGGCTTGGCGCAATTTACTGAGAGCGTAAAGAAATAGTATTTTTAAAAACAAGTGTAGGTTTTACTGTAACTTAGCCTGAAATTTTAATTTTCTGTTCAGAAATAATGCAGTTATTAAGGCGATTTTAAATGATTTTCATCAAGTTAAATAAATTGATTTAAGTTCGGGAAACCCCGCCAAATTTCAGAAAATTAAACTTTTTCATTTGTATTGCTAATTCTATGCCCCGATTGATATGAGTTGGTGTTACGAGCGTATGAATAGATAATATTTTTTAATCCCGCCAAACAAGGTGTAATAAAATAGGAAGTCTTTATAAATACGAATGCTGTTTGAGATGAATGAGAATATTTTTTAAACCCAGTAAGACTAGCTGGTAATGCCTTTAAATTATTGCATTTATTGTCAAGTTTAATGTGTGATTCATTTTGGCTATTTGCCATCGACTGCCGACGTTAATTACGACAAAATGGCAGTTCTAGCAAAGTAAACATAAATAAATCATTTCATATTCTATTTTTAACACTGCTACAGTTTCCGTAGCAACGGAATCCATTGTTGCCACTTAAGTTGTTCAATTTAATAATTAAGTGAAACCACTCATTTCTACAGCTCTTAAGACCCAAAAAAGTGAAAACGCATTAAATATGAAACAAATAGAATTTTAACATATTTGCGCATTAAAAATAGTCGAAGTTTTTTCAGGCAATTCTGCATATTTTCCATTTTATTTCCTTCGCGTGTGACGTCATTTTCACGTCATTGTCTTCTGTTTTGCTGTCAGATTATCCGGAGAAGCACATTACACGCTAACGTATGTGCTGCTTCGGCGGACATAAGGAAGCAATTTGTCGGTTGCGTATTTGCCTAACCCCTCTGTGTGTCTAAATTGAAGCAATGAAACTTTGTAGACGTTTTTTTTAAACTAGAAAAAGGCAGATTAACGTCGTTAACGTGTAAAAAATATAATATGGAAAACTATTTAATTGGTAGCCGTAATGCGAAATGATAATCGACTATTCACATGGGCAAAGCAACGAAATTTCGAAAGTATGAAAAGTCAGGAATATGAAATGAAAATCCAAAACAAATCACCAGAGACTATAGGATAAGCATCGTGTACGAGAATGATATTGCAATCATGTACATAACAAAGTCGCTTACTCGCTTCCAAGGAATACAAAATATAATATGAAATTAATTGCTCTTTCTTCCCATGGCTTTTGCGGAATCTTTCCGAATAACGGGATCCGATGTGCTTAGAATATTTCATATAAATTACTTATATGTTAAAGTTCTATTTATTTTTTCATATATATTCCAGTTACTCCAGTTACAAGACCAAGAGCTCTAGAAACGATTTCAGATTATGTTTAATATTGAATTTGACACTATGCAATTAATATATGTTAAAAATAAAATATGAAATTAGTTATTTATTTAGTGTGAATTGGCAGTGAGATCAACGTTAGTTTTATGTAACAAGTGTGCTACTATATTAAGAGTTCAGTAAGGGTAATAAGCTTTTCCGCTTAAGTTACGTCACAAATGTTTTCATTTACGAAAGCGACAAGATCTTCACGGAAACAGGATGCATTTTTGGTTTCTGAACGTACAATGTGCATCGATTGTTTCGTGTAGGTTTTTTAAATTTGGGTAAAATTTAATAAAGTCATCTGCAACATAATTGTGCTAATGCATTGTCCACGCTTTACGAAATGCAAGATAAGATAAAATAGTATTCAACATCATGTAATGTTATTCATATGGTATGTATGAATGCTATAAATTAAACCTAAAAAGGAGAATTATATGATGTAGAGATAAGGCATTTTTCGAAAGAGAAAAGTTTTGTCTGCATACCGTAAAGTTCTTACTTTTCTGATCGCCAGTGACAATGACGTAGTTTTCATGTGTCATCATGTTGCAATCGTCTCAAATTTCCACTCATGGAGTCAGCTTTTCGTCAGAATTCCAGCCATTTTTCACTATTAGAGATTCCTATAACTGGGTTGAATTCGAATTATATGTGTAAGGAAAATGTTCGTCTCCTACCGTGCGGAGAACGGGTAAGAAGCTAGTAGACTTTAAAAATTGCGACATCAGAAGACACATAGTTGCGATACGAAAAATTGGCGCCTCATAAAACAACCGAAAAGCTTTGTCTCGTCAACACACGGTAGTTACAAAAATTCGAGTTAGACATGTGGGTTGTACGGAGTAGCACATACGTTAGAGAATATGTTCTGCGCTGGATAATCTGCCAGCAAAACAGCAAACAATGACGTTAAAATGACGTCCACACGTGAAGGAAATAAAATGAAAGATATGTAGAATTGCGTGAAAACTTCGATTATTTTTAAAGCGCATGTTAAAGTTCTATTTGTTTCGTATTTAATGCGTTTTCACTTTTTTGAATCTTAAGAGCGGTAGAAATGAGTGGTTTCACTTAATTGTTAAGTAACTACTTAAGTGGCAAACAATGAATTCCGTTGCTTAAGAAAACTATAGCAATGTTAAAAATAGAACATGAAATGAGTTATTTATGTTTACTTTGTTAGAACTGTCATATTGGCGTGATAAATGACGGCAAACCACAAATTAAACTTGACACTAAAGGCAAAACGCAATACCCTGTTTGGCGGAACTAAAAAAAAAAAAAAAAAAAAGATTATCAAAGCATACGCTAGTGACATCGTCTCATCTCACTTGTGGAATGGAATTAGTAATACGTAAACGTAAAAAGCATGCTATTAAACAGAGTTGCACTAAATTTGAATATTTTACGGCAACTTTGCTAAGAAACTTATCAAAGTAGGAATTAACTTACATTTTAATTCGTAAAACAAAAATATATTAAACAGTATTAATTACGCCATTCTAACAGTTTCCAATAAAAGAAATTTACGTAGGACTATTTTAACAAATAAGAATCAATTATTTATTACACGTATAGTACTTCGATCGCCAAAGTACCAACATACACCATTTTGCAAGATTTTTTTTTTCATGGAATCATTCGAGGCACTGATTTAACAGCAATCAAAATGGGAAATAGTTATCTATCATTTGTGTGGTTCTATCGCCAGAAATTACTGCAGGGATCTAAATGAAATGTAGCAGTATCTTAAATTATCAACTATGACGCGTTTTATTCACTGTTAACTCCGAGGTACAAAATGCGAGAATTTCATTTATTTTGAAATTTAGCGAGATTCCCCACCTTAAATCAATTTACTTAATTTGGTGAAAATTTAGAAGACCGATTGCTTAAAATCACCTTAATAAATACATTATTTCTGCATGGAAAAATAAAGTTTAATGCCATATTTTAATAAAACCTACACTCGTTTTTAAAAATGCTTTTTTGGTACGCTCTCAGTAAATTGCACCAAGCCTAAACCTGTGCAAATCGGCAGAACCTACTACTTTCTCAAAATCGCCATTCATTCATTTTATCTTTCGCCAAACTAAAAAAAATTATACATATTTGTCTAAGATATCTACAAATCCTCATTCTTTTAAGCAGGAAAAACATTGCTTTCCTACTCTGATTTCTCATGCATACTCACTCTCATTTCTCTATTTTAATCAAAAAATAACCTTTCAAATATTCTAAACAGAAAAAAAAAACATTTTTTTATTTTTACTTCGGGTCTAAATCATTTAATAAATTCGCCAAACATGGCAACCACGATGCTTATTTCTAACTACAGGGGTTACAAATGTGGAATTGCGGAGAACAAAAAGAGAGAACTTGACAGTATGCAGACGAAACTTTTCACTTTCGAAATGCCTAAAGTTTCATTGCTTCAGTTTATACTGATTATTATTCTTTTTTCTAGTAAACTAATCGGAATTAAGATATGGGATAATAGTACTCAGCATTATTTAGACACCCGAAAAATGCCTTCAGTTAAAAAAAAAAAAAAAAAAAAAAAAAAATTGCAGGTTCGAGTAATTGACATGGTGACTTTTTTGTTTCATTCAATTGTTAAATTTAAGAACTTATGTAGCAACAGTGGATTCCGTTACTACGGAAACTGTAGCAATGTAAAAAATAGAATATTAAATGAATAAGTTATTTATGTTTACTTTGCTAGAACTGCTATATTGACATAATTAACGCCGCAAGTCAATGGTAAATAGCCAAAACGACTCGCAAATTAAACTTGACAGTAAAGGCAATAATCTGTATACAATACTCACTAACATTTCAGGGCTTAAAAAACATTCTTATTCATCTTCAAAACCATTCATATTTATACAGAATTCCTATTTTATCGACCCTGTTTGGTGGGATTTAAAAAAAGTATCTAGGCATACGGTCGTAAAATAAAATCGGCTTATCACAATCGTAGCATGGAATTAGCAACATAAACGTAAATAGCACACGCTATTAAATACAGAATTATATTACACTAGCTGAAGTACCCGTCGTTGACGGGTTAGTACTGAATGCAAATTTCTAAAATCAAGAACTTTCGTCAGCATTGTAGGAGTACACAGAATGGATATAGTACACTCATGTCCATAAATTAAGGATAATTCAGAATCACACAGAAATTGATCTCTCAAATAAAAATTTCACCTGTAGAATGATTACACACATCTTGAAGAAGAATATGCAAATTACAGGAAACCACAAGATGGCGTGGATGGTACGTCACAATGACGAGAGTGTAAGAGAGGGGTATATAAGGAATGGTGGCAAAGAAGTAAAATTGTTCACAAGCGCTGTGAAAGCCTTTCAGTGCAAAAACCGCATAGTTATGGCACAAAGGAGGCATTTGGATGATGTTTTACGTGGCAGAATTATCGGACGACTGGAATGTGGACGTACCCAGCTGGAAGTATCCGAGGAACTTGGAATCGCCCAGAGTGTCATCTCCAGGCTTTGGCAACGATTCCAAGATGATGGTAATGTGAGTAGACGTTACAGCACAGGTCGCCCCCGAGTTAGAACGCCGAATGAGGACCGCTATTTGGCAGTTACTGCCAAAAGAAACAAACGGAGTACAGCATCAGACCTGTCTCGTCAGCTCTCTTCAGCTACCGGTACGACAGTTTCAAGGCAGACCGTGTACAGACGCTTAGGGCACATTGGTCTATATGCTCGTAGGCCTGTCAGATGTGTTCCACTTACCGCAACTCACTGTCGCCTGCGATTAACCTGGAGTAGAGAGCATGCATTGTGGACACCGCAACAGTGGTCTTGTGTGATGTTTTCCGACGAGTCGCGGTTTAGTTTGGAGTCTGATTCTCGCCGGACACTCATCTGGAGAGCGCCAGGTACCCGTTACCACCAAGAGAACACCATTGAAAGACACCGTTACGGTGGTGCAGGATGGCTCGTTTCGGGAGGAATTATTCTTGGTTTCAGAACTGACCAGCATGTTCAGAGTGTAACGATGACAGGCCACATCTATCGGGATGTCATTCTGGAACAACATGTACGTTTGTTTCGGGGTGCCATGGGTGCTGAATTTGTGTTTATGGATGACAACGCCGGTCCTCACCGTGCAAACATTGTAGACGAATGCCTTCAATCGGAGGATATCACCCGTATGCATTGGCCAGCATACTCACCGGACTTGAATCCAATAGAGCATGTGTGGGATATGCTTGGCCGACGAATTGCAGCCCGTCAACCCCCTCCCACCTGTCTACCGGAAAATCGGAGTGCATTGCTTGATGAGTGGTGTAATATTCCCCAAGATCAGATTGATCATTTGATACTCAGCATGCCTAGGCGTTGTCAGGCCTGTATTGCATCGTCCGGGAGACATAGTCCGTATTAACCATCCTACTAACCATGTTATACTGTTTTTTGTAAATAGGTTCTTTTTTGAAATTTGGTCAAGGGAGTAAAACTTGCAGTTTTTATTAATTATGTCAAACATATAGCATCTTTTTTGCTCTTTACTTTTTGTTTAATAAATAGACTTTACAAATAAGTCAAATTTGTTTTGCTTCTTTCTCTTTCTTTGCCTGAACTTCATTATCCTTAATTTATGGACATGAGTGTATGTTGCCAAAGTAAAGAAAGCGAAATTATAATTTTTATGTGTTTTTAAAATATTACAGGTTAGAGAGTAACTAAGTAATATCATTTCATTCGCTTTAGTCGTAAATATGGGATGCGTGAACGAATATTTACACATATTGAAATAAGTTTCGCAAAATCTCAAAATCTAATCAACATTTTTTGAAAAATTGGAAGCCTAGAATTTAAGTTGAGTGACAACCTATCATGTCACCCAATTTCGTTTAATTCCCTGCAGTCTTTATTTCGTAATGCTGGAACAAAAATTTTAGCATTTTTAAACGATTTTCACAAAATCTCAAAATGTAATCAAAATAATTTAAAAATTCAACACCTATAAATTAAGATTAGCAACTACCTATTATATCACCAAATTTCGTATTAGTCGTTATTACCCGATGCTTGAAGAAATATAACCGCATTTTGGGAGAATTTTCACAAAATCTCAAAATCTAATAAAAATGTTTAAAAAATTGGACACCTATACTTTATGTTAAGCAACAACCTATCATGTGACCAAATTTCATATCATTTGCTTTAGTCGTTATTACGTAATGCGTGAACAAAAATTCACTCAGTTTGAAACGATTTTCGCAAAATCCCAAAATCTGATCGGTTTTTTTTAGATGCTTATAGTTTAAGGTGACCACCTATCATTTCACCAAATACCATTTTTTCACCTTTGCAGTTATTACGTGATGTGCGAACACAAATTTACGCAGTTTGAAACAATTTTCGCAAAATCTCAAAATCTAAGCAAGATTTTTTAAAAATTCGACGCCTATGTTTTAAGTTGAGTGACCACCTATCATGACACCTAATTTCATATCATTCGCTTCAGTCGTTTTTACGTGATGCTTGAACACAAATTTACGCAGTTTGAAAGGATTTTCTCAAAATCCAATCAAGATTTTTTAAAAATTCGACGCCTATGTTTTAAGTTGTGTGACCACCTATCATGGCACCTAATTTCATATCATTCGCTTGAGTCGTTTTTACGTGATGCTTGAACACAAATTTACGCAGTTTGAAACGATTTTCACAAAATCTCAAAATGTAATCAAAATAATTTAAAAATTCAACACAAATAAATTAAGATTAGCAACTACCTATTATATCACCAAATTTCGTATTAGTCGTTATTACCCGATGCTTGAAGAAATATAACCGCATTTTGGGAGAATTTTCACAAAATCTCAAAATCTAATAAAAATGTTTAAAAAATTGGACACCTATACTTTATGTTAAGCAACAACCTATCATGTGACCAAATTTCATATCATTTGCTTTAGTCGTTATTACGTAATGCGTGAACAAAAATTCACTCAGTTTGAAACGATTTTCGCAAAATCCCAAAATCTGATCGGTTTTTTTTAGATGCTTATAGTTTAAGGTGACCACCTATCATTTCACCAAATACCATTTTTTCACCTTTGCAGTTATTACGTGATGTGCAAACACAAATTTACGCAGTTTGAAACAATTTTCGCAAAATCTCAAAATATAAGCAAGATATTTTAAAAATTCGACGCCTATGTTTTAAGTTGAGTGACCACCTATCATGACACCTAATTTCATATCATTCGCTTCAGTCGTTTTTACGTGATGCTTGAACACAAATTTACGCAGTTTGAAAGGATTTTCTCAAAATCTCAAAATCCAATCAAAATTTTTTAAAAATTCAACGCCTATGTTTTAAGTTGTGTGACCACCTATCATGACACCTAATTTCATATCATTCGCTTTAGTCGTTTTTACGTGATGCTTGAACACAAATTTACGCAGTTTGAAAGGATTTTCGCAAAATCTCAAAATCCAATCAAGATTTTTTAAAAATTCGACGCCTATGTTTTAAGTTCAGTGACCACGTATCATGACACCCAATTTCATTCGCTTCAGTCGTTTTTACGTGATGCTTGAATACCAATTTACACAGTTTGAAAGGATTTTCGCAAAATCTCAAAATCTAATCAAGATTTTTTAAAAATTCGACGCCTATGTTTTAAGTTGAGTGACCACCTATTATGACACCCAATTTCATGCCATTCGCTTCAGTCGTTTTTACGTGATGCTTAAACAAAAAAATCTGATGTGTCCAACACATGACTTCCTTGCACGTCCATTAGATCAAAAATATTTTCGACGCACTTCCTCTAAATTTATTTGTTTGAAAGAGATAAAATATCAATAATAGTAAGGTTTAGCGATTTCTAGCCAAATATTTCGATATCGCCAAGCTGAGTTCAATTTGAAAGATTTCCTTCTGACACTTTATTTGGCGATATTTCACCAAAAGCCGACAAACTTGAGATAGTCAGCGAGATTTTGGGGATAGCCAAAGTAGTCATTGACCACAGACTTTCAATGAATTGAATGCATCTATACACCTCACTGTATTCAAAGTCATTTGGCTCACCATGTAAATAAATTCTCAGTCGATTGCTGTCAAAAGATATTGAAAACAGTTAGATATTACAATAGTTCTAAATGCAAAGTTAAAAAATCTACGGGTTAAAGTTTTAGAGTTATACAAAATAGGAAATAATTTTTGGCGCCAAATTTGGCGATATTTCGACGAAACTCGTCAATGTCGACGACATTTGGCGAGATTTTAAGCATAAACCAAACAATGACTGACTATCGCCAAATTTGGCGATATTTCGCCGAAACTCGCCAAGGTCGAGGACAGACGGCGAGATTTTGGGCATGTACCAAACAATGACTGTCTACAGTTGTATTATAATGAAGATGTCCATAGACATTAAGGTACTGAAATTCTTTTCGGTGGTCCTGTAAATAAACTCTCCAGTAGATTGGAACCAAAAATCGAGATGCACAACTAGATGTTACAACATTCTTATATATGAAATTTCATAATAGTTTTTGAGATTTGAGAGTTAAATATGCACACACGTACACCAAAAGTCGCCAAGCTTGGCGACTTTGGCATAGTTCTTGAGGGATGCACGTGACCGTGGTCGGACCATTACCTAACTTATGTGGTAGGACGGTATTGTGCTTGAAATGGATGAATGCTCCTAAAATTGCTATTGACCGTAATGTATTGGAAATCTTTTGAGTGTTCCTGTAGCAGAACTATAAATGATAAAGACACTTTTTTTAATGGAGAAATTCATTTTCTAACTCTTTACAGCATATATCACTTCTGAGTCGTTTGAAATAGCCCAATACCTCTAAAAAACGCTTTGATGAATTTCGGCCCATAGAGCGTAATGTATTTCGAATCTTTTGGGCGGTCCTGTAGATAAACTATTCAGTCGAATGGAACCGAAAGGGAAGGTGCACAACTAGATGTTACAACAATCCTAAATATAAAGTTTCAACATTCAACGCCTAACAGTTTTTGAGATATGCGAGTTTAATGAATTTCGGCCCATTGAGTGTAATGTATTTCGAATGTTTTGGGCAGTCCTGTAGATAAACTATCCAGTCGAATGGAACCAAAAGGGGAGGTGCACAACTAGATGATACAACTATCCAAAATATGAAGTTTCGACATTCTACGCCTAATAGCTTTTGAGTTAGGCGAGTTTAATGAATTTCGGCCCATAGAGCGTAATGTATTTCGAATCTTTTGGGCGGTCCTGTACATAAACTATCCATTCGATTGCCATCAAAAGGGGAGGTGCACAACTAGATTATAGAACAATCCTAAATATCAAATCTCAACATTCTACGACCAATAGTTTTTGAGATATGCGAGTTACATACATACGTACGTACAGACGGCATGGAAAAACTGGCCACAGTAGACTCGCCACTGGTCAAAATGAGTTGCAGACGCGTTAATATGATCGTGCATGCTAGCCTACGATGAGATGCATCGAAAAAAAATTTTAAATTAAATTTAGAGGTAGTCAAAATCGGTTTTTATGTCGAAAGTTGGCCCCCAAAATTTTTCGGGATCACATTACTTCCTTATACTACGTACAAGGAAGTAAAAAGCGTCACGGACAGAACGACAGAATGACAGAATTACAGACAGACAAAGTTTGAGGGTCGCATCGGATTCCCGGGTGCTTGAAACGGATAGAAATCGCAAAATTTTTTAATTCCAAGAAATGTACAGACAAAAGTCTAATTTTATTTATATAGATTTGAATATTTGTTGCAAACTTTGCTAAAAACGGTACTAAAGTATTCCGCATAGGAATCCGCATACATTTTAATTTGTAAATACAGAATTACACTACATTTGAATATTTGTTGCCAACTTTGCTAAGAACGGTACCAAAGTAGGAATGAACATTCATTTTAATTTGTAAAACAGAAACTATATTAGGTAGTATATTGATAACGCTATTCTAACAGTTGCCAGTAAGAGAAACTTCCGTTCCGCTGCTTTGACAAATAAGAATCAATTATTTAAGACACGCATAGTACTTCGATCTCCAAAGTGTTAACATGCACCATTTTGCGAGATTTTTTTCACGGAATCATTCGAACCATTGATTTAACTGCAACCAAAATGGGATATAGTTATCTATCACTTATTTGTTTTGACCGCCAAAGCAAAACAGGCATCTATTTGAAAACGAGCAGTATTTTAAATTATTAACTATTTGTTAATGTGTTTAATTGATCGTCAACTACGATGTACAAAATGTGAGAATTGCGACCTTAAATTTAGCCGAATCCCCCTAACTTGAATCAATTTACATAATTTTTTAAAAATTTGAAGATAGCTCGCTTAAAATTGCCTTAATAACTGCATTATTTCAGCATGGAAAATTTAAATTTAACGCCTAAATTTATCCTCATAAAACGCACACTTGTACTTGTTCTTAAATATTCTATTGCCTTACGCTCTCGGTAAATTGCACCAAGCCTAAAACTCTGCAACCGTTAGAACTTGCTTTCTCAAAATCGGCTATTAGCCATTTTATTTTTCGCCAAACTCTTAAATATTACATTATTTAGTCTCAAAAATTTTCTAATCCTTATTATTTTGCATATAAAACATTTCATTTCCGCACTGATTTGGCATGCACACGATATTTTAGTTAAAAAATAACCTAACGAATATAAACTAACAGGAAAAGAATCATTATTCTTTCATTTTTACTTCAAGACTCTAAATCATTTTATTCGGCAAAATCGCCACACATGTCAACCATGATGCTTATTTCTCACTTTTTTGACTACAGGGGATACAACTGCGGAATTATGGAGAGCAAAAAATTAACGTTTTTGATAGGGTTTTTTTTATCAATATCTCCTAATCTAATTCGAATTTCGAAATTTAAATTGCCAGAGGTCCTTCCTCGAAAATTTTCGAATTCGTAGACACTTTGATCGAAACCCAACTCCCCGCCGTTTCGGAGGAGATGATGCTACACATAGACGCGCACAGATTTTATAGACTAGCTGCGTACCCGTTCTCCGCACGATAGGAAAAGAACATTTTCCTTACACGTATAATTCGAATTAAACCCAGTGATGCCGAATCAAAAAAAGGTAAAAATTATTTATATCGTGATGAAACGATGACGTCATGAATGCAAATCTGAGATGACTGCAACATGATGGCACAAAAACAATGTCACTATCACTGGCGATCAGAAAAGAAGCAACTTCTCTTGGATGACCTTGCCCAGGCCTTTTTCTCGGCGGATCCAATATTGTGGAACTGCTTCTATGAGTTGCACACGACGCTAGGCGTTAAATTGAACTCTCTACAAATCTGGAGACTATCCTGCTTCTAGTCTCTACACATCGGATGTAGGTCAAGGAGAGGGGTGTCCTCCGTGGGGGTCTTTCTACGGGTCCTAACCCGTATTTACGCTACGTTTTAGAGGAATCCAGCCGTATATGTTTCCTAACATATGCATATTGCGAGTACAGTTTCATTTTCTGAACGGAATACAGTAAAACTCCGAACGGTTAGGACTGTGAACGCGACCTGTTTTGAGCCAGAAACCTTCCGTCTCCCAGTTCAGAGCGCTATGTGCTTGGCCACTGGTCGGACTATGTCATTGCTAGGGGAATATTATAATAAGCAATTGGGACCTTTGTTGTACACATGATTGCAATGTCATTCTCGTATTATTATTATTTATATCCCCTGTTGTTATTTGATTTATTTTTATTTCATATTCCTGACTTTTCAGACTCTTGATTTTTGGTCTTTGTACATGCACATATGCAATTATCATTCCCCATTAACGTTACTGAATTAAGTAGTTCTCCCTATCACCACTTCTACACCATAGACGTCAATCTGCATTTTCCTCGTTTCAAGAAAAACGCTTACAAAGATTCATTGTTTCAGTTTATACTGATTAATCAATTTTCTTGCAAACTAATAAGTAGTAAGATATGGGGCTTTGACATAGTATACAGAATTTCTTAAAGATCTTGAAAATGAATTGTTAAAAATAACCAAAGTTACAGGTTCGCGTTAGTGACGTGGTGATTGTGGTAATGTTCTAATTGTTTCATATCCAATGCGTTTTCATTTTTTGAGTCAAGAGCTGTAAAAATGAGTGTTTTCACTTAATTGTTAAATTTAACAGCTTAAGTGGCAGCAACGGATTCCTAACTACGGAAACTGTAGCAATATTAAAAATAGAACATAAAATGAAATTTATTTATACTTGCTAGAACTACCATATTGCCGTAATTAATGCCGATAGTCGATGGCAAATAGCCAAAATGAATCCTAAATTTAACTTCACAGTAAATGCAATAATTTATATGCAATACCAGCTTGTAGGTGGTATTGCATATAAATTATTGCTTGCCTCGCTTTTGGCCAGCAGTATTGCTCAAGTTGAGTGTTGAGATATTGAAAGTTTTAAAACGTGTCTTGCTTTTAAGTTTATATTACGCTTATTTCCCTATTAGTAGAGTCTATAAATCACACGTAACATTATTTAAATTTTGATTCATCCCATGCAAAAATAAAAGAAATTTATCAGCATCGCCCATACTGATCGATCTGGCCAGAAAACGTACCAGTCACTTCAAACTTTAGTCATAGGAGCGCGAAGCTTATTGGTGAAACGGTCAGCACGCTGACCTCCCAGCCCATAGTCCCCGAGATCGAACCCAGCCGCGGACGTTTGATGGAAACAAATTAAAATAACTTAAAATTTCAGCATAGAGGGGAAAATGCGTGGAAAAATAAAGTATGTGGGGCGCGTTCGCCGACGGGTGCCCCGTGTATGTAGAAAATTTTTTAAGCTTGAAATTAAGCTTCCTATGTCAAGCTTAATGCAAGCTGGGCAAGTGTAAACTAGAACACTTGATTCAAGCTTGCATTAAGCTTACACGCTTGAAAATTTCAAGCATAATTCAAGTTTATTGACTTGATAAATCAAGCTTGCTGCAAGTTTGCTGTGCTGTCTGGGTACTACTTTCTCAAAATCGCCATAGCAGCCATTTTATTTTTTGCCAAACTAAAAAAATTATACATATTAGTCTGAGAAATCTCCAAGTCCTTATTCTTTTACGAATAAAAAATATTGCATTCCTGCTCTGATTGCCCACGCACACGATATTTTAATTAAAAAATAACCTAGCAAATATTCTAAACAGAAAAAAAATGATTATTCTTTTATTTTTAATTCAAGAGTCTAAATCATTTAATTTGCCAAACATTGCAACCTGGATGCTTATTTCTCACTTTTTCACTACAGGGGTTAGAATAGCGGAAAGAAAAAAATTAGCATTTTTGATGGGTTTTTTATCAGTATCTCCTAAACTAATTCGAATTTTGAAATTTAAATTAGCGCAAGATCTTCCTCGGAATTTTCCGAATCCGTGGACACCTCAATCGAAACTCAGCTCCCAGCCATTTTGCAGGAGATGATGCTACACACAGACAGACAGACGCGCACAGATTTTAATAGTATAGACTAGCTGCTTGCCCGTTCTCCGCACGGTGGGAAACGAATATTTTCCTCACACATATAATTCGAATTAAACCCAGTAATACGGAATCTCAAAACGTGAAAAAAATACTTGAATCCTGACTAAAAGTTGACGTCATGAGTGCAAATCTTAGATGATTGCAACCTGATGACACAAAAACTTCGTCAGTGTCACTGGTGATCAAAAAAGAAGATCTTTACGGTATGCAAATGAAACTTCTCTCTTTCGAAAAATGCCTGATTTCTACATCATATAATTTTGTTTTTTAAGCTTAATTATAGCATTTAATATATACCAGATGAATAGATTACATGATGTTGACAACTATTTTATTTTATCTTGCATTTCCTAAAGCGTGGACAATGTATTAGCGCAGTTATTTTGCAGATGACTTTATTGAATTTCACTTAAATTAACAAAACCTACATGAAATAATAGATGCACCACGTACGTTATAAGCCAAAATTGCACACAGTTTTCGTGAAAATCGTCACATTTCAAATGAAAACATTTGTGACGTAACTTCTGCGATAAAGTTTATCACCTTTACTAAACTCTTAATGCAGTATCACACTTCTTACATAAAACTGACGTTGGTCTCACTGTCAACTCGCTCTAAATAAATAACTAATTTCATTTTTTATTTTTAACAATTTACAGTAGACCCCTTCATAACACTGGTCTACAACACGAATTCGTAGAACACGGCGAAAAAATTGCGATCGTTTTCGTGTAACACGTTGAAAGAGACTCGTACAGCACGGTAAAATGAGACATATGTTCTGATATTATGACGCTTTAGCTCCTGTAATTGAATGGCAATACCAAACATCATTGTATTTCTACGGAGTGCAAATAAGTTTTGCCGCGATTATTCCGCGCAATCCGCACTCCAGGTGAAGTATAGCGCAGGACCCGTACAACTCGGATTCCTATAACACGGAACGTATCTACCGTGTTATAGGGAATCTACTGTAGTTGCATAGTGTCAAATTCAAAAGAAAATTCTGGGTTGCCGTATTTAGTAATATTTCATCTCACCTTGGTGGCAAATATCCGATCTGTATCAAAAGTAAACTTTACAAAATTTTTAATTCTGTATAACCCTCTAAACAACTTCGGTGTTTACCATCTACGACGGTTTTACATGACGTGACAACTTACGTTTGCGTGCAGTGGCGCAGCCAAGGAGAGGATAGGGGGTCACAACCCCCCATGAGGAGTTTTTTGCCATACAAAATGTATATTCTTCACTCCCTTATCACACACTCGTATACATACATATATGTGAGCTGCAGTAGTCGTAACACCCCCCATGAAAAATTTCTGGCTACGTCACTGCTAGCGCATAATTGATCATTTTTACTTCCTTGTACGTAGTATAAGGAAGTAATGTGATCCCGAAAAATTTTGGGGGCCAAATTTCGACGAAAAAACCGATTTTGACTACCTCTAAATATAATTTTAGGAATTTTTTCGATGCATCTCATCGTAAGCTAGCATGCATGATCATATAAACGCGTCTGCAACTCATTTTGACCAGCGGCGAGTCTATTGTGGCCAGTTTTTCCATGCCGTCTGTACGTACGTACGTACGTATGTATGTAACTCGCATATCTCAAAAACTATTGGTTGTAGAATGTTGAGATTTGATATTTAGGATTGTTCTATGATCTAGTTGTGCACCTCCCCTTTTGGTAGCAATCGAATGGATAGTTTATGTACAGGACCGCCCAAAAGATTCGAAATACATTACGCTCTATGGGCCGAAATTCATTAAACTCGCATATCTCAAAAATTATTAGGCGTAGAATGTCGAAACTTCATATTTTGGATAGTTGTAACATCTAGTTGTGCACCTCCCCTTTTGGTTCCATTCCACTGGATAGTTTATCTACAGGACCTCCCAAAAGATTCGAAATACATTACGCTCCATGGAGCGAAATTCATTATCAGAAACTATTATCGGAACTCATATTAGAACTCATACAGAACTCATATCAGAACTCGAAACTCATTATCAGAAACAATTCATATCTCAGAAACTATTGGTCGTAGAATGTTGAAACTTTATATTTAGAATTGCTGTAACATCTAGTTGTGCACCTTCCCTTTCGGTTCTATTCGACTGGATAGTTTATCGACAGGACCGCCCAAAAGATTCGGACTACATTACGCTCTATGGGCCGAAATTCATTAAACTCGCATATCTCAAAAACTATTAAGCATGGAATATTGAAACTTAATATTTAGGATTGTTGTAACATCTACTTGTGCAGCTCCCCTTTCGGTTCGATTCGACTGCATATTTTATCTACAAGGCGGCTCAATAGATTCTAAATACATTAGGCTCTATGGGCCGAAATTCATTACAGCGTACTTTAGTGGTATTGGGCAATTTCAAACGACTGAGATGTGATATATGCTTTTAAGAGTTACAAAATCAATTTCTCCATTAAAAAAAGTGTCTTCACCATTTATAGTTCTGCTACAGGAACACTCAAAAGATTTCCAATACATTACGGTCAATGGCAATTTTAGGGGCATTCATCCATTTCAAGCACAATACCGTCCTACCACATAAGTTAGGTAATGCTCCGACCACGGTCACGTGCCTCCCTCAAGAACTATGCCAAAACTTATTTGGTTGAAAGCTTGGCGACTTTTGGTGTACGTGTGTGCGTATTTAACTCTCAAATCTCAAAAACTATTATGAAATTTCATATATAAGATTGCTGTAACATCTAGTTGTGCATCTCGATTTTTGATTCCAATCTACTGGAGAGTCTATTTACAGAACCACCGTAAAGAATTTCAGTACTTTAATGGCTATGCATCTTCAATATAATACAACTGTTGACAGTCATTGTTTGGTCCGTCCATGCCCAAAATCTCGCCGTCTGTCGTCGACCTTGGCGAGTTTTGCCGAAATTTCGCCAAATTTGGCGATAGCCAGTCATTTGGTCCATGCCCAAAGTATCACCGTTTGTCATCGTTCTTGGTGCGTTTTGGCGAAATATCGCCAAATTTGGCGATAATCTGTCATTGTTTGGTCCATGCTTAAAATCTCGCCATGTGTCGTCGACATTGACGAGTTTCTCCGAAATAGTGCCAAATTTGTCGCCAAAAATTATTTCGTATTTTGTATAACTTAAAACGTTAACCCGTAGAATTTTGAACTTTTGTATTTAGAATATTGTAATATATAACTGTTTTCAATATCTTTTTTGACAGCAATCGACTGTCATTTTATTTACAGGGTGAGCCAAATTACTTTAAATACATTGAGGTATATGGATGCATTCAATTCATTGAAAGTCTGTGGTCAATGAATACTTTTGCTATCCCCAAAATCTCGCAAAATATCTCAAGCTGGTCGGCTTTTTGTGAAATATCGCCAAATAAAGTGTCAGAAGGAAATCTTTCAATTTGAACTCCGCTTGGCGATATCGAAATATTTGGCTAGAAATCGCTAAACCTTACTATTACTGATATTTTATCTCTTTCAAACAAATAAGTTTAGATGAAGTGCGTCGAAAATATTTTTGATTTAAGAGACGTGCAAGGAAGTCATGTGTTGGACACATCAGATTTTTCTTTTCATGTATCAGTGATCAATATTCTTCAGGATGAGAATCTCCATTGAAAAAAAATTGTTCTAAATAATCTGACCCCAGAAAACTCTGATTAGCACAGTGGGGTTACCATGGGCCCAACCCAGAAAAAAAATTTCGGGGGGGGGGGTGTACAGAAATTAAATTTATAAATTCATAAAAGATGAAAAAGGCCCAATTTTTCACAAAAACGCTTCATTATTATTTTTTGTTAACAAAATTTTAGATTTCGGGGGGGGGGGACCCCTGGTCCCCCCGGGTACGGCCTGGGGGTTACACAAATACGCGCCGGACATACGCTCTTGTTTATGTCCGGAGGAGCATGTACATTAGTGATTGTGTACTGCTACGGATAATCTGCCAGCAAGGCAGCAAAAATTGACATAAAAATGGCACCCACACGCGAAAGAAATAAAATTAAAGGTATATAGAATTACATGAAAACTTCGATTATTTTTAAAGTGCATGCCTCTTACAGTTCTATTTGTTTCACATTTGATGCGTTTTCACTTTTACGAGTCTTAAAAGCTGTAGAAATGAGTGGTTTAACTTAATTGTTTAATTTAATAACTCAAGTGGCAACAATGGATTCCGTTGCTACGGAAACTATCAAAATTGGAACATGAAATGAGTTATTTATGTTTACTTTGCTAGAACTGCCATATTGGTGTCAATAACGCCATCAGTCGATGCCAAATAGCTCAAATCACAAATTAAACTTGACACTAAAGGCAATTCGCAATACCCTGTTTGGCGGAATTAAAAAAAAAAAAATATCTAGGCATACGCTAGTGACATCAGCTCATCTCAATTGTGGAATGGAATTAATAATACGTACAGAGCTGCACTACATTTGAATATTTTTCGCCAACTTTGCTAAGAAATGTACTAAAGTAGGAATCAACACACATTTCAATTCGTAAAACAAAAAATATATTAGGCAATATTAATTACACCTTTCTAACAGCTTTTAGTAAAAGAAACTTCCGTAGCGCTGCTTTAACAAATAAGAATCAATTATTTATTACACAGTACTTCGATCGCCAAATGCCAACATACACCATTTTGCGAGATTTTTTTGTTTTCAGAGAATCATTCGAAGCATTGATTTAACAGCAATCAAAATGGGAAATAGTTATCTATCATTTATATGGTTCGATCGTTTAAAATTTAACGCAGGCATATTATTGATAAGTAGCAGTCATTTAAATTATTATTAACTATAACGGGTTTTAATCACCGTTAACTGCCATGTACAAAATGCGAGAATTTCATTTCTTCTGAAATTTGGCGGCAATTCCCCAACGTAAATCAATTTGCTTACTTTGGTGAAAATTCTAAGATCGATAGCTTAAAATCGCCTTAATTACTGCACTATTTCTGCATCGAAACATCGAAGTATAGCGCCGAAAACTATACTGTTAAAAACACTATTTCGTTACGCTCGCAGTAAATTGCGCCAAGCCCAAAACTGTGCAAATCGGTAGAATCTACTACTTTCTCAAAATCGCCGAATGAGCCATTTTTTTCCCCGACCAAACTAAAAAATATACATATTAGTCTAGGAAATCTCACAATCCCTTATTCTTTTAAACATAAAAGAACATTGAATTCCAGCTCTGATTTCACATGCATGCAATATTTAATTAAAAAATAAATTTGTAAATAATCTAAACAGAAAAAAAATCATTATTCTTTTATTTTTACTGCAGGAGTCTAAATAATTTAATAAAATAGCCAAACATGGCAACCTCGATGCTTATTTCTCACTTTTTCACTACAGGGGTTACAATCACGCAATTGCGGAGAGCAAAAATTAGCGTTTTTGACGGGGTTTTTTATCAGTATCTCCTAAACTAATTCGAATTTCGAAATTTAAATTAGCGGAAGACCTTTCTCGAAATTCTCCGAATTCGTGGATACCTCGGTCGAAACTCAACTCCCAGCCGTTTAGGAGGAGATGATGCTACACACAGACACACAGACAGACAGACGCGCACAGATTTTAATAGTATAGACTAGCTGCTTACCCGTTCTCCGCACGGTAGGAGACGAATATTTTCCTTACACACATATAATTCGAATTAAACTCAGTGATAGTAATCTCTAATAGTGAAAAATTGCTGGAATTCTGACGACTCCATGAGTGGAAATTTGAGACGATTGCAACATGATGACACAAAAACTACGTCATTGTCACTGGCGATCAGAAAAGTAAGAACTTTGCGGTATGCAGACGAAACGTTTCTCTTTCGAAAAATGCCTTATTTGTACATAGTATAATTCTCTTTTTTAGGTTTAATTTATAGCATTCATACATACCATATGAATAACAATAGATGATGTTGAATACTATTTTATCTTATCTTGCATTTCGTAAAGCGTGGACAATGCATTAGCACAGTTATGTTGCAGATGACTTTATTAAATTTTACTCAAATTTAAAAAACCTACACGAAAAATCGATGACCATTGTACGTTCAGAAACCAAAAATGCATCCTGTTTCCGTGAAGATCTTGTCGCTTTCGCAAATGAAAACATTTGTGACGTAACTTAAGCGAAAAAGCTTATTACCCTTACTGAACTCTACGGTAGCACACTTGTTACATAAAACTAACGTTGATCTCACAGCCGATTCACACTAATACTAATTTCACACTGAATAACTAATTTCATATTTTATTTTTAACATAGATTAATTGCATAGTGTCAAATTCAATATTAAACAAAGTCTGAAATCGTTTCTAGAGCTCTAAGTCTTGTAACTGGAGTAACTGGAAGATATATGAAAAAATAAACAGAACTTTAACAAAAAAGTAATTTATATGAAATATTCTAAGCACATTGGATCCCGTTATTCGGAAAGATTCCACAAACGCCATGGGAAGAAAGAGCAATTAATTTCATATTATATTTTGTATTCCTTGCAAGCGCCTTTGTTATGTACATGATTGCAATATCATTCTCGTACACGATGCTTATCCTATAGTCTCTGGTGATTTATTTTGGATTTTCATTTCATATTCCTGACTTTTCATACTTTTGAAATTTTGTTGCTTTGCGAATGTGAATAATCGATTATCATTTCGCAGTACGGCTACCAATTAAATAGTTTTCCATATCGCTTCTTTCACGTTAACGACGTTAATCTGCCTTTTTATAGTTTAAAAAAAACGCCTACAAAGTTTCAATGCTTCAATTTAGACACACAGAGGGGTTAGGCAAATACGCACCCGACAAATTGCTTCCTTATGTCCGCCGAAGCAGCACATACGTTAGCGTGTAATGTGCTTCTCCGGATAATCTGACAGCAAAACAGAAGACAATGACGTGAAAATGACGTCATATGCGAAGGAAATAAAATGAAAAATATGCAGAATTGCCTGAAAAAACTTCGACTATTTTTAATGCGCAAATATGTTAAAATTCTATTTATTTCATATTTAATGCGTTTTCACTTTTTTGGGTCTTAAGAGATGTAGAAATGAGTGGTTTCACTTAATTATTAAATTGAACAACTTAAGTGGCAACAATGGATTCCGTTGCTACGGAAACTGTAGTAGTGTTAAAAATAGAATATGAAATGATTTATTTATGTTTACTTTGCTAGAACTGCCATTTTGGCGTAATTAACGTCGGCAGTCGATGGCAAATAGCCAAAATGAATCACACATTAAACTTCACAATAAATGCAATAATTTAAAGGCATTACCAGCTAGTCTAACTGGGTTTTAAAAATATTCTCATTCATCTCAAACAGCATTCGTATTTATAAAGACTTCCTATTTTATTACACCTTGTTTGGCGGAATTAAAAAATATTATCTATTCATACGCTCGTAACACCAACTCATATCAATTGGGGCATAGAATTAGCAATACAAATGATAAAGTTTAATTTTCTGAAATTTGGCGGGTTTCCCTAACTTAAATCAATTTATTTAACTTGATGAAAATCATTTAAAATCGCCTTAATAACTGCATTATTTCTGAACGGAAAATTAAAATTTCAGGCTAAATTCTAGTAAAACCTGCACTTGGTTTTATAAATACTATTTCTTTACGCTCTCAGTAAATTGCGCCAAGCCTAAAATTGTGTGCAAACCACTAGAATCCACTTTCTCAAAATCGCCATATAAGCCATTTTTTTCGCCAAATTATAAGGTTATACACTTTAGTCTCTGAAATTTAAAAATCCTTTTTCTTTTGCGTATAAAAAATATTGAATTCCTGCTCTGATTTCCCACGCAGACGATATTTTAATTAAAAAATAACCTAGCAAATATTCGAAACAGAAAAAAAGTTTTATTCCTTTATTTTTAATGCAAAAGTGTAAATCATTTAATAAATTCGCTAAACATGACAACCTCGATGCTTATTTCTCACATTTTCACTACAGGGGTTACAATCGCGGAGATGCGGAGAGCAAAAATTAGTGTTTTTGACGGGGTTTTTTATCAATCTCCTAAACTAATTCGAATTTCGAAATTTAAATTAGCGGAAGACCTTCCTCGTAATTTTTCGAATAAGTGGACACCTCGATCGAAACTCAACTCCCAGCGGTTTCGGAGGAGATGATGCTACACACAGACAGACAGACGCGCACAGATTTTAATAGTATAGACTAGCTGGATACCCGTTCTCCGCACGGTGGGAAACGAATATTTTCCTTACACATATAATTCGAATTAAACCCAGTAATGCGGAATCTCAAAACGTGAAAAAAATACTTGAATCGTGACTAAAAGTTGACGTCATGAGTGCAAATCTGAGATGATTGCAACCTGATGACACAAAAACTTCGTCAGTGTCACTGGCGATCAAAAAAGATCTTTACGGTATGCAGATGAAACTTCTCTCTTTCGAAAAATGCCTGATTTCTACATGATATAATTTTGTTTTTTAAGCTTAATTATAGCATTTAACATATACCAGATGAATAAATTACATGATGATGACAACTATTTTATTTTATCTTGCATTTCCTAAAGCGTGGACAATGTATTAGCGCAGTTATTTTGCAGATGACTTTATTGAATTTCACCTAAATTAACAAAATCTACATGAAATAATAGATGCACCACGTACGTTATAAGCCAAAATTGCACACAGTTTTCGTGAAAATCGTTACATTTCAAATGAAAACATTTGTGACGTAACTTCTGCGATAAAGTTTATCACCCTTACTAAACTCTTAATGCAGTATCACACTTACATAAAACTGACGTTGGTCTCACTGTCAACTCGCCCTAAATAAACAACTAATTTCATGTTTTATTTTTAATAATTTACAGTAGACCCCTTCATAACACGGGTCTACAACACGAATTCGTAGAACACGGAGAAAAATTTGTGATCGTTTTCGTGTAACACGTTAAAATAGACTCGTACAGCACGGTAAAATGAGACATATGTTCTGATATTATGACGCTTTAGCTCCTGTAATTAACATAACTTTTGAATGGCAATACCAAACATCATTGTATTACTACGGAGTGCAAATAAGTTTTGCCGCGATTATTCCGCGCAATCCGCACTCCAGGTGGAGTATAGCGCTGGACCAGTACAACACGGATTCCTATAACACGGAACGTATCTACCGTCTTATAGGGAATCTACTGTAGTTGCATAGTGTCAAATTCACAAGAAAATTCTAGGTTGCCGTACTTAGTAATATTTCATCTCACCTTGGTGGGAAATATCCTAACTGTATCAAAAGAAAACTTTACAAAATTTTTAATTCTGTATAACCCTCGAAACAACTTCGGTGTTTACCATCTACGACGGTTTTTCATGACGTGACAACTTATGCTTGCGTGTAGTGGCGTAGCCAAGGAGGGGATAGGCGGTCACAACCCTCCATGAGGAGATTTTTGCCATACAAAATGTATATTCTTCACTCCCTTATCACACACGCGTATATATACATATATGTGAGCTGCAGTAGTCGTAACACCCCCTGAAAAATTTCTGGCTACGTCACTGCTATCGCATAATTGATCATTTTTCTTTTCATGTATCAGTGATCAATATACTTCAGGATGAGAATCTCCATTGAAAAAAAAATGTTCTAAAAAGTCTGACCCCAGAAAACTCTGATTAACACAGTGAAGTTACCATGGGCCCCACCCAGAGAAAAATTTCGGGGGGGGGGGGGGGTTTACAGAAATTAAATTTATAAATTCATAAAAGATGAAAAAAGGCCCAATTTTTCACAAAAACGCTTCATTATTATTGTTTTGTTAACAAAATTTTAGATTTCGGGGGGGGGGGACCCCCTGGTCCCCCGGGTACGGCCTGGGGGTTACACAAATACGCGCCGGACATACGCTCTTGTTTATGTCCGGAGGAGCATGTACATTAGTGCTTGTGTACTGCTCCTGATAATCTGCCAGCAAGGCAGCAAAAATTGACATAAAAATGGCATCCGCACACGAAGGAAATAAAACTAAAGGTATATAGAATTACATGAAAACTTCGATTATTTTTAAAGTGCAAGTCTCTTACAGTTCTATTTGTTTCACATTTGATGCGTTTTCACTTTTACGAGTCTTAAAAGCTGTAGAAATGAGTGGTTTCACTTAATTGTTAAATTTAATAACTTAAGTGGCAACAATGGATTCCGTTGCTACGGAAACTATAAAAATGTAACATGATATGAGTTATTTACGTTTACTTTGCTAGAACTGCCATATTGGTGTCATCAACTCCACCAGTCGATGCCAAATAGCTCAAATCACAAATTAAACTTGACACTAAAGGCAATTCGCAAAACCCTGTTTGCGGAATTTAAAAAAAAATATCTATGCATACGCTAGTGACATCGGCTCAGCTCAATTGTGGAATGGAATTAATAATACGAACACAGTTGAACTACATTTGAATATTTTTCGCCTACTTTGCTAAGAAATGTACTAAAGTAGGAATCAATAGATTTCAATTCGTAAAACAAAAAATACATTAGACAGTATTAATTACGCCGTTCTAACAATTTGCAATAAAAGAAATGTAGCGCTGCTTTAACATATAAGAATCAATTATTTATTACATGTAAGTACTTCAATCGCCAAAATGCCAACATACACCATTATGCGGAATTTTTTGTTTTCAGGGAATCATTCGAAGGTTTGATTTAACAGCAATCAAAATGGGAAATAGTTATCTATCATTTATATAGTTCGCTCGCCAAAATTTAATCCAGACATCTAATTGATTAGCAGCAGTTATTTAAATTATTAACTATAACGTGTTTTGATCACCATTAACTACGATGTACAAAATGCGAAAATTTCAATTTTCTGAAATTTGGCCGAATTCCCCTAACTTAAATCAGTTTACTTAATTTGGTGAAAATTCTGTAGATCATTTAAAATCGCCTTAATAACTGCATTATTTCTGTATGAAAAATCGAAGTATAGCGACGTATTCTAATAAAACTAAATTCTTGTTATTAAAAATACTATTTCCTTACGCTCCCAGTAATTTGTGCAAATCGGTAGAACCTACTACTTTCTCAAAATCGCCAAATCAGCCATTTTTTTTCCGAACAACTAAAAAATACGCATATAGTCTCGGAAATCTCCCAATCCCTTATTCTTTTAAACATGAAAAAAATCATTATTCTTTTATTTTTACTGCAGGAGTCTAAATAATTTAATAAAATAGCCAAACTTGGCAACCTCGATGCTTATTTCTTACATTTTTGACTACAGGGGTTACAATTGCGGGATTACGGAGATCAAAAATTAGCGTTTTTGACGGGTTTTTTTTCCTTTATTTTTAATGCAAGAGTATAAATCATTTAATAAATTCGCCAAACATGGCAACCTCGATGCTTATTTCTCACATTTTCACTACAGGGGTTACAATCGCGGAGATGCGGAGAGCAAAAATTAGTGTTTTTGACGGGGTTTTTTATCAATCTCCTAAACTAATTCGAATTTCGAAATTTAAATTAGCGGAAGACCTTCCTCGGAATTTTTCGAATAAGTGGACACCTCGATCGAAACTCAACTCCCAGCGGTTTCGGAGGAGATGATGCTACACACAGACAGACAGACGCGCACAGATTTTAATAGTATAGACTAGCTGTGTACCCGTTCTCCGCACGGTAGGAAAAGAACATTTTCCTTACCTTTATAATTCGAATTAAACCCAGTGATGCAGAATCTAAAAAAGGTGAAAAATTATTTATATCGTGATGAAACGTTGACATCATGAGTGCAAATCTGAGATGACTGCAACATGATGCTAACATCTTGAAGTTGTAAAAACTATGTCAGTGTTACTGGCGATCAAAAAAGAAGCAACTTCTCTTGGATGACCTTGCCCAGGCTTTTTCTTGGTGGATTCAGTATTGTGGAACTGCTTTTATTTGTTGCACACGGCGCTAGGCGTTAAATTGAACTCTCTATCTAGTCTCCACACATGGGATCTAGGTCCCATAGATCATTTTTTTATAGTTTGTAGTGTAGCGCGATACTTTTTAAAAAAAGTAGTGTAGTGTGTAGCGCGCTACAAAAAATCAGTAGTTTGTAGCGCGTTTTGCAAGCTACTTTTTTAGCTACTTTTGTTTTGCCGCGCCATCACTTCCGGCGATTGATCACGTGGTGCAATTGCTCTTTTTTCTGACTATAAGCTTAGCACTGGAACTGGAACGGATGCTTCAAAGAACACACAATTGCTCCCCCGCCCCTCCCCACGAGGGGAGATCAAAGACCTTAAAATATACTATGTCTTTGGGGGAGATGAGGGGGGGGGACTCGCTAATTGCGAGGACCGACTATATATCATGTCCGATTTGAAAGGATAGCGCCTAACAGGAAGTTCACTGAATACTGGACACTAAATGATAGTCAATCCTGATACTGGCAAGTGGACACTACACTGTATTTATGGGTGCAATAAAAGAAAACACCAAAGAAAATTAATTATGTTACAAAAGCATACAATATACAGATATGTGAAATTCCTTTTCGAAAGCAAAAAATACTCATTTTTATGCACAGAAATTGATATTTTAAAAATTCAAATCTTATATGTATTCTAACTTTCAAAAATGTCAATTTTTATGGTATGAACTTGATTCATCTGGGGAGTGCAGTGCACATGCCCCCTCTGGATCCGACAGTGGGCCTTGCCTTAATATGAAGTTAAATGCTGCTACTTTTTCTTTTACACTCTCAGTCAGACTAGACATCAATGCAAATGCAAGCTGTTCTAATTCTGATTTTTCTCTGACGTTCCCAGATTATTACACGGGTAGGGGGGGGGGTAATACCCAATATCCCAATAATATAGATTAAAACTTCATATATACTGAAATAATAATAATAATAATAATAAAACAATTTCCTCTGTAACAGTTATTGTTGTCCATCACTAGATCAACTAGGAGACATTTTTTTGGATGGAGAACACGATTTGATCAAAGTACAGTATATTGAAATGCCATTTTTTACCCCGAGTACCAGTGCCTTGTGTTTTATGTTTTAAAGAAGAAAGAAAATTACAAATTTTTTGACGGTCCAGGAAATAAGTTTAGCACGCTAAACTTAAGCAACTTGTAGAATTAACCATCTTAGACAGTGCCGGATTTAAAGGTGTGGAGGCCCTGGGGCAACAAAGGAGTGGTGGCCACTAATTATTTTTCAAACAATTTAAGAATTTTTTCGAAGACAAGTGTGGCGAAGTGGGTTCGCCGTTAACTCA
Organism: Cheiracanthium punctorium; assembly: GCA_038373885.1. Taxonomy (NCBI): domain Eukaryota; kingdom Metazoa; phylum Arthropoda; class Arachnida; order Araneae; family Cheiracanthiidae; genus Cheiracanthium; species Cheiracanthium punctorium. Next base: position 201,871 of record JAWZYV010011634.1, read on the forward strand.
TAGCCTAGAGGTTTAGGGTTCGATTTCCGAGTTCGATATTCGTTAGGAAATTTTATGTAAAGATGTCTATTATGCAGGCCCATGCTGGCTCGGGTGGACAGGGAGACGTGTCCCCCTGCGCCCTCTACTTAAGGCGCCCTTTGCGCCTTAAGCCAACGAAAGAAATTGCAAAAGAATTGCATTTTCGTGTACAAGAAATTAACGTTGAAGAATCGTATTAAACTAAAATGTTTTTTTTCCCTCGAATGCAAGGGCTGATTCGGGGGAGAGGGCGAATGCCCCCCCCTCCCCCGAGTGAAAAGAAATTAATGTAAAAGATCCTATTTTACTACCATAAAATGGATGCATATGTCAGTCTTCTAACTAACCGGCCCCCTCCCCCGACAAAATTGCATTAATCCACCACTGCTCGAGTGTTCTAGTTTTTAAAATATAAAAATGTAGATTTACTACACTATTACGAAAAAGAATGAAATGTACAAAAAGTTTAACATTTTAAATATCTATTAACTGTAATATTCCCTTTACTCGATTTTCACCTGGATGAACAGAGGCTTAGCTAGGGCTTTCGGCGCCCGGGGACAACATGAGATTTAGCGCCCCCTTCTATTTGTCAAAATGCAGTTAGGTCAGCTTTTATAGGGATGGACGCGAGACGCGAGAATTCTCGCATTGTCTCGCGAGACAAGACGCGAGACGTGACAGGCATTTTTTTGCGAGACGAGACGCGAGACGAGAAAGAAAATATTTTGCAGGACGAGACGCGAGACGAGACAGAGTCTTGTCTCGCGCGAGATTTCTCGCGAGAATTCTCGCATTTTCTTCCGTCTCGTATAAATACGATCTGAAAAGCGACAATTTGCCTGAAGCCTCTACCGTTTAACTTGCGTCTCCGTTTTCGGTCCTGGTATACTACCAGCACTCTGCAATACGCACAAACACGTAACATTTAAAATTAGAACAGACGAGAGATATTCAAAACACACAAAGGAGAGGATAAAGAAAGAGGCGAAAAAAAAAAAAGAAAACAGAGAAGAGTTGAAAGAAAAATAATTGGCAACAGTTTGGCAACTCATTTGACGAAAAAACAGTATGGCGGGAATGACCGCCGGGATAATACGTAAGTACCAAGAAAAGTCCAGATGTGTTTCTTAAAGTTCGTAAATTTCCAAATCTTACCAATAATATAAATGTGTACGTTTATGTGTTTGGATGTTTTTGACTGAATCACACAAAAATGGTTGGAAAAATTTGTAATGAAGATAGCTTATGCCCTAGATTAACATACAGGCAACCTTTCAAGCATATAGCATAAATAATTCTTTTACAAAGACACTCAAAATAATGCTAATGCATTGCGCTCTATGGAAATTTTGTAGTTACTAAACCGATTTTAAAACTTTTTTCACTAATTGAAAGTCCTAGGGGATAATATGAGGAATTCCTCTGTGTGGAATTTTCTAAGGGATCCTAGCCCGTATTTTCGCGGGGTTTTGGAAAAAAAACATGGAAAACTGCGAGCGGCTAGGTCGACAGGCGCGACCGGAGTTTGAACCTGGCACCTCCCATACCTTCCAGTTTTGAGAGCAGAACCTCTTAGACACTGGGGGGACCCTGAGTGTTATAGGCTACCTTTTATGCATATATCGCAAATAGTTCCTTTACAGGGATACTCATAAGAATTACGCTCTATGTGTATCTCTGTAAGTACTGAACCGATTCCAAAACTTTTTTCACTGATAGTAAGCTACACTATTCTTGAGTATTATAGGCTAAAATAGTACCTTTACAGGAACACTCAAAATAATTCTAATACATTACGTTCTATGAGCATTTCTTAATAACCGATTCTAAAACTTTTTCGCTAATAGAAAGCTGCACTATTCCTGATTAACATACCGTAAATTCCGGCGTATAACGCGCACTTTTCATACAAAAAATAAGGTCGAAATTTAAGGGTGCGCGTTATACGCCGGTTATAGAAATGAAAAATTTAAAAATAAGGAAAATATGAGCTTTAAAAAATGGCATTTCTACAAGTACCTGAATGTTGTTTATTTAAAAGAAATGACATACCTTATGAACTTCAATTTTTATTATCGGACAGCATAAAAAGTTCATCATATTTATCTTCCGTTATATTTTCAGGCACATGATCAAATTCAGTTTCATCTTCACTATCACTGTACTCTGATCCATAAATAAACAGTTATCATGCGTTCCATCTAGATTGTTCGATATACTGCACTTTTTAAATGACTTTTTAATTATGTCAGGTTTAATTTCATCCCATGCTTGTATTATCCACTCACTCATTATTTCTAGACTGGCATGACGCATTTCACCTCCTGTCTTAAATACTTTACCTCCTTCCAACATCTATGTATTGCAAAATCGTTTTAAAATTCCTTAGAATGGTTTATTAATACACACATCTAAAGGTTGAACTAATGGCGTTAATCCGCCTGGAATAAGTGCCATGTCTGTGTTACACTCTTTCATTAATTTTTTTGTATTAACCGTTAAATGCGATCTGAACATATCCCAAAGTAAAAGACTTTCTGGATTCCATAGGGCAAGTCTGTGATTGCAAAGTAAAGGGTGCGCGTTATACGGAGGATATACATAAAAAATTAAAAAATGAAGTTTAAATTATAGGTGCGCGTTATACGCCGGTGCGCGCTATACACCGACATTTACGGTAGGCTAAAATTCATGCATAGCATAAATATTTCTTTTACAAGAACACTCAAAACAGTTCGCAAATACTGTCGTAACTGTCTCTATTCGCCAAACGCCTGAAAAAAAATCTAAATTTAGTAATTCTGCATACTCTCTTATTTTAAATGAAGTATACTACCATGTATTATACTTCATTTAAAATAAATAAATAGCAAATAATATTTAAATGCAGTTTCTTTAGTTGCAAACATATTTGTTATTCACACATGCTTCGTTTCTCTCGGGACCTAATTCTAAAGCCGACGCGGACGAAGTCGCGGGTAGCCGCTAGTTAAAATATAAATGAGAAACTGGCCCCAACCTGTGACAGGCGGCAACTAAAGGGGGGGGGGCAAGCGGGGACAATCACCGGGAGACATTCTAAATGGAACGCCAAAATCAGTTACAGTTTCTTGGGATGGGGCGCGGCTCCATCCGAGGGGGCACACGACCATGGCGCCCATAGGGGGGCAAGGTAGGAACTTCCCTCCCTAAAGGTTTAAGTTAATGCCTCATTATGTTAACAAATGGCAAAAACAGAACTAAGTTTGTTAAAAGTTTGAAATTTGCCCCCCCCCTCTAGAATTTTTTTTTAAGTTTGCCCCCCCCCTAGAAAAATCACTATGGGCGCCCATGCACACGGCACTAATTATGGTTTGCCCCAGATGACATAAACTCTAATTTTTTGTTAATTTAAACTCTAATTTAATTAAAACATAAACTCTGATTTTTGCTTTCCTGAGAAATTATCTAGCTTGGCCATTTGGTAGAATATGCCATCGTTCCTGTTAGGTTGAAAAGCTTCTGTGACTCTATTCTTTTGTTGATTTTTGCCGGGATTTTTTTTTTTTTTAAATCTTGAATCTGATGGTATATTTGCGTTATAAATGCATGATTTGGGTTCAAAATCATAACTTTGCCCCCTGACTTTTTAGACTAGGGGGGCAATTTTTACAACTGCAAGGGCAATTGCCCCCCCTTGCCCCCCAGATTACGCCTATGGTCTAAAGAGTTAATACAATATTATCTTATCTCCAAAAAACTCGCAAGATTTGCGAACAATACTTCGCCAAATTTAGCGCAGAAACCATGTGTTGGAAATTGTCATATAATCGATGCGTATGACGTTATTTATCTTTCTTGTTATTTTAAAAGGGGGCGTTCATTTTGTATAACTATTTTGAACAGAATATTTTTATTTTGTGATACTGCATCAGTGCCGTAAAAATAGGGAGGCTTCACAGGACAAATGCCTGGAGGCCCCGAAGCTCATGGGCTTCACTATCAACGTAACTTATTTTTCTTCCCAAATTTGCAGAAAAAGAAATTGTTGCTCTTGTATTGTTCCTTGGATTCAACTATCCTTCTAATACTCAGATCAAAACACTAAATCAGAAAGTAAGAATAAAAAGTTGATTACTGCTTGATATTTACAAGCAGATTGGTTGAACTAGAGATCTGCGTGTTTCGCTTATTTGTAATCTAATCTAGAACCTTTTTTTCTGTTTTATAAGCTCCTTCAGGTTAAGAGACATAGTGCTCGATGGCCCCTTTCCACCTCCTATTTATAACAATTTCTAAATGTAGTATTAAAAGTCTTTTTTGTGTAATATTGAGCTTTTGAAATGTGTAGGATAAGGGCACTAGTAATTAACATTTTAAAGGCAATAATAAGCATTAACTAGTAATTGCTAATTATAAAAACTATCTAGAAACGAAATTTTTGTTTTCAAAACTTTGAATGTTCATGTAAGGTAATTTATCATAGAATATTGGAAATTTCTATTTTTTCTATATTTTATAAGTTGTCATGGTGGCAACACCAGTCATTGATACCAAGAACAAAGTTTTGACTCCAGTGATTGACAGTTCTTGCTCCAGTAATTAACATCTAAGAAATGAGTAGAAGCACATGCTGTTTTAAATGCAATGACGTAAAAATGGCTCAAGAAAATGAAGTGAAATTTGGTGATATGATAGAAAGTCACTAAACTTAAACTATACGAGTCAAATTTAAAAAAAAAAAATGATCAGATCCCTCTACTTAATAACGTCGAATTTTTTTATTTTTTTAAAAATTGATGATTTTGAGATTTTGCATAAAATGTTTCAAACGGCGTAAATATTTGTTCGCACCTCACGATGCGCTAAAGGGACTGAAATGATATTTGGTGATATGATAAGTGGTCACTCACTCCACTTAAACTACGCACATCAATATTTTAAAAAGTTTTGATTAGATTTTGAGATTTTTCGAAAATCGTTCCAAAGAGTGTAATTTTTTTTTTTTTTTTTTTTTTTTCGCATCATGTAATAACGTCTAAAGCAAACGAAATGAAAATTTCGGGCAGTTGGTATCAGAACTTTTTCTATGGGTGGGAAATCTTATGGTTGCAAACGAGCGCTAGAAACACCACACCGCTCATCCTTATACTCAAGATGGAAAAAGCTAACGCAGGTGGGGGCGCACTGAAGCCCAGCAAAATATCAACATCTTCTAAAAGTTCTAGTATTTCGACTTAAATCAATAACACACACACACACAAAAAAAAAAAAAAAAATCAACGGAGAAAGAAAATAAAACCTGCTTTTATTTAATAATGGTTGATAACAATCTAGATTCAAACATAGTAAACAGGGGTAAGTTTCATGTTTTATATTGCCCCGCCAATATAAAACTAGTAAAATAGAATATTTGGCTCGCACTCAAGTACTTTTTAGGAGGGATTAGTTTAAAAATTATTTTTATTCTTTCTTTTCTTTTTTTTTAAGAAGTTATTTCTGATTGACTAATTTAATTATGGAAAATATATACTATGTATATATTTGATTCTTTTAAGTACAGGAGTAATGCTTATATTGAATATTTTCAAAATTAAAAATATATATGTAAATTTATAATTATAAATCATTCATTATTCTAATAATTATTATTTAAAACCGAAGAACTAGCAAAATAAATTACCATGAATCAGAATAAACCCTTACACTTAGAAAAAGAAAACCAGTAATCATAAGCGATATTGTATTAGGAATAAGACTGAAGGTTAGAGTAATTATGGCGAACCTGCATGTTACATGTGTGGGTCATATATTCTGTTTTGGGGTTGTTTGGTAGGTGAGAGATGGTATTTAAGATTGTCCAAACTGCTTCAGTTTATTGCTGAATGACTAGTTCTGGTCCTTTTCCTAAGAATCCAAACAAATTAAACGATCAATTTATTCAATTAATAATTAAGTAATTCAATTATTTCTTTATTTTATTATTTTCAACAGAAGGTCCACAATTTATGCATAAAAAAGAGCAAATTTTGTGTTCGTGTGTGTTCTATGACAAGCCTGCGTATGCTTCACTATACTTATCCCTCTCCCCCCCCCCCTTGAAAGATTTCTGAATACACTGTATTGAGGCTATTTAATTTAATCAAAGTTTTATTTGCGCAACTGTCCTAAGTTGTGCAGAATTTCTAACAAAATTCAAAGCGTTATATACAGTAAAGCACCGTTTATACGCTTCTCGTTTATACGATTTTTACATTTATACGTGTCCCGCAGTGGTCTGGACGCTAAACTCTGTTCCCATAAGAACAAGAACACGGCAAGTGAAGCAGCATCCGGCTTGGCCAGTGCTAGGGAGGATCAACTCCCTCTTGACTCGGCTGCTGTGGGTCCGTGTACGCTCATGGGAGCGAGTGTACGTAAAATCCGTCGTGGCTCCAATGTCCTCCAAGTTGTTAAACGATACCTCTGGGGGTACGTATTTCAGGGGATTGGTCCCTCCTCTGGAATGGGTTCAAAATGAGGGGACGCCGGCTAAAGTTGGATTTCCTCCCACTTAGGCTCATTAAAATGGAAGTCACCCCTTCCGCTCATCGCCTATCTATATGGGGATCTGGTACCGCTCCACGGTTGCTAGAGTGCATTAGGAACAACATTTATACGTCGCTTTCATGAAGTCCCGATTCATTCCTATTTATTTTAGCAAAAATGCTTCGTTTATATGACGCCGGTTATACGTCGTTTTAAACGTCAACACTTTTCTGTCTCAGCAGTTATTTTCCTGTTTAGACAGACACTTTTGTTATATAGGTCAAATAAAGCATGTATGGAGGGTTGTACCTTTAGCAACCTTCTTTTAAAGGCGCAGTTGACAATATTGAAGAGTTTAGAATATACTTTGCTTGTCAGAACACGAAGGAAAAAGCATCTCATTAACTTCATTAACAGTCTGTAATGCTTTAATTAATAAGCATAGACATCACATCAGGTGACTAAATGATTTATTAAATTCAAGTTCTGTAACAACAAATCATAATTGTTATTCACTGTAAATACTAAGTATATGCGGTATTTAAGATATAGTACAATAAAGATACAATTTGTTTCACATTTGAGATTTTAAAAAAATCTAGCAATTGTTTCTATCGTAAAAACTGATATGAGTAATTTACAATTACATAAATTTGAATTAGTAATGTTGAACCGGTAATAATCAAAGATTTTATTAATATTTCATGTTTGATTTGTACGTCGTTTCAGTTCGGTCCCTTGAAAAACCTATAAACGGTGCTCTACTATAATTTCAAAAGCAAATGACACTCCTATCCACCATACGTATAATTACGCAGTTTCTGGAATAAATAAATAAAAATAAATACTATATTTTCGGTGTGACATTATATATACAGATTAAATTTGAATTTCTCTTACTTCAAATTCCCACACGTACTAATATGGTTACCAGTGGCGTAGCCAGAAATTTTTCATGAGGGGGGGGGGGATGCAGTAGTCGTAACACTACTGCAACTCACATATATATGCATACGTGTGTGTGTGATAAGGGAGTGAAGAATATACATTTTGTATTGCAAAAAATTCCTCATGGGGGGTGACCCCTATCCCCCCTTCGCTATGCCCCTGACGGTTACTAATATATGTACTAATGTGGCTATATGTAACTAATTGTTATTATTTATATTAATTTCCAATAAAATAGTATTAATAAACTAGTAAAAATATGGTAATAAAATCGCAGTCCTTAATTTTGCGAGACGTCTCGCGTCTCGCGCGAGACGAGACAAGCAATTTCTCTGCGAGACGCGAGACAGCCCCGATTCTCGTCTCGCGTCCATCCCTAAGCTTTTATGTACAATTTCGCGGCCCTTGTGTGCTGCAACCAGGGACAAATGCCCCACCTTGCTTCCCTCTGGCTACGCCATTGTGGATGAAGGACTAACAGTCTGATTTCTGAATGGCATCGACCCTCAATCTGCTTATAAGTTAGTGGATTTTTTTGTTTGTCGATGGTAAAATACGATGCCTAAAAATATTCGTGACATTTCAGATTGATAGAGTAATTTTCTTTGTTTTTCACAAAGTCGAAGCTAGGTGTCATGAGGGCCTAGTGACGTATAATTGCAATTTTGTGTGTGTGTGTGGGGCGGAAGGGGCGGGGAGGTTAGTTGGAAGATTCACACACACATCCATTTTATGAAAGTAAAATAGAATATTTTACATTGTTTTTTCTCGGGAGAGGCGATTCCCCCTCTACCCCCTTTAATCCTTCCTTGTGAGGGTCATTGTCAAGATTTGAATTTTGTACCTCTAAGACTTCTTCTTACTTACTTGCAGGAAAAGACTACCAAGAGTACCAAGGGCACCTTTCTGAGGCTTGCACCCCTGGCACCTGCCAACCTGGTCAGCTCCTAGCTACGGCACTGATTTTGCAAATTAATATTATGAAAGGTCTCCCTCGCCCCCTCCAAATAAAAATTTAATAAAATGGAAATGTCATTTTCCCAGAAATTTGACAGCAATGGCGTTGCTAGGGGGGGGGGGCACCAGTTGCTCCCCTTAAAACTTTGAAACGCTGATTGGCGCAGCGCATACAACGCAAACCTTTTATTTTTTACCCCTGTACCTAATTAAGCCTTATAATTTTTTAACCTTCAAAAAAGAAGTAGTGTTCTTTTCTAAAGACAACAACGTTGCTAGTCGAGCTCTTTAAAAAAAAAAAAGAAAGAAAATCGTTTTTAGTAATATTATCATTTAACAAACTTTAGAAGTTAGTAATTTTTTCAAAGTAATTTTAACGACGTGTAACGAAACACAAACTTATTTTATCCCAGACTCTCATAATTTTACACTCCTTTCGCGTTTCAATATGATAAGGTCATAGCGTCAAGCAGAGAAAACATATGTTCCCTGAAAAACCATGCTCTATAACAGTGGTGCGCAAACTAATTTCATCTGCGACCCCCTAATTTGTGTAAAATTTTGTCGCGACCCCCTATTTTGAATAAAATTTTGTTGCGATCCCTGGATAGACAGTAGACATTTTGTTTAATTGAAAACGAAGTTACATTGAAATTCTTTCTGGGAGTTGCTCTTACAGGGTGTTTTTAAGAGTGTCGTGACGTCATCGATTGAAATAGCGCGTTTTTAAAATTGCGTACCAAACTTATAAACCACCATAAAAATGTTATAAAACTTGTAACATCATAAAAATCAGTTAATGAAACAACACATAATTTTATAAAACAAAGCTTTATTTATGCATATAGATATAAATGTTTTAAAAAATACTTTAAAAAACTTTACATCGTAAAAAGTCAATGTGAAATATGTGCTGGCAAAGAGCTCATGATTGCTTCTATGTTCGAATCTGTATTGGAAATCGCAAGTCGTAAGTCATCCTCTGGATCCAATCGAGATCGATGTTTTGTTTTAATGGAAAATAATTTTGAAAATCACTATGCATGATCAATTTGCAGATCACTATGCATGATAACGTGGTTTTGAAGCCCCGTGATAGCGATCGCGAATATCGCGCTCGTAAAATAATAATTGTCAGATTCTTCTCTTGTATTATTTCAGTTCTTTGAAATGAATAATTGTAGATGTTTCATAAATTTGGATCTCTTTGAATTTGGCAACCCCGAAAAATTTTCTCGCGACCCCCGGGTTGCGCACCACTGCTCTATAACAAGATTTCTAAGCACCCGTTTTTCTCTTCAACATTTCGCGCGCGCTTTCAGGCAACAAAACCAGATTATCTCTATCCATCTGTGTCGGATCGCAGATAATTAGGTCGGGTCTGCCCTGGGTGTCTGGTATCTGTAAACGCCCCCCCCACCGATCCATAGAAATATAAATCTGTATGGCGCGAATGATTCGGATGTACGTGTACAAGTGTTCAGAAAAAAAAAAAAAGAAAAAATTCCAACTCCCACTAAATACTAGAACTGTAGTATGGTAGTAAAAAAGGGGGAAGGGTGGTGGTCTACTGTGGGTCTTCTCCATAAACAAAAAAACATCGCTGATAAGGAAGGACAGGACTTGCAGGGGGTACAGTCAGAAGGCACATGCTATTTCCTATTGCAACTTCCTGGTTTACACCAGTCCACAAAATTACTGAGAAAGCAATAAAAAGAGGAAAAAACAACAACAACAACAACAACAAAAAAACAACCCAAGAACACCCCTCGAATCTACAATGAATTTTTCGTTTTTGTTGGTTTATCCAGTTAATTTCTAAATCTGTGCTAAACCGTGAACTGCACACTCGTTTTCATTTATTATTGTCTTTTCTTTAGGAGTTACGTTTAAGTTTCATTTTAACTAGATTAGGGGGACTTGTAAATATACAATTTTGTGAACTGTGTATACGTTTCTATGTATGTAAAATTTAATGTTTAAATTTTATTTATGGTATCTAATTACCAAAAATCTGATGTGTCCAACACATGACTTCCTTGCACGTCCATTAGATCAAAAATATTTTCGACGCACTTCCTCTAAATTTATTTGTTTGAAAGAGATAAAATATCAATACTAGTAAGGTTTAGCGATTTCCAGCCAAATATTTCGATATCGCCAAGCTGAGTTCAATTCGAAAGATTTCCTTCCGACACTTTATTTGGCGATATTTTACCAAAAGCCGACAAACTTGAGATAGTCTGCGAGATTTTGGGGATAGCCAAAGTAGTCATTGACCACAGACTTTCAATGAATTGAATGCATCCATACACCTCAATGTATTTGAAGTCATTTGGCTCACCCTGTAAATAAATTCTCAGTCGATTGCTGTCAAAAAAGATATTGAAAACAGTTAGATATTACAATAGTTCTAAATACAAAAGTTAAAAAATCTACGGGTTAGTTTTAGTGTTATACAAAATACGAAATAATTTTTGGCGATATTTCGGCGAAACTCGTCAAGAACGATCACAAATGGCGATACTTTGGGCATGGACCAAATGACTGACTATCGCCAAATTTGGCGATATTTCGCCAAAACTCGCCAAGGTCGAGGACAGTCGGCGAGATTTTGGGCATGTACCAAACAATGACTATCTACAGTAGTATTATATTGAAGATGTCCATAGACATTAAAGTACTGAAATTCTTTCCGGTGGTCCTGTAAATAAACTCTCCAGTAGATTGGAACCAAAAATCGAGATGCACAACTAGATGTTACAACATTCTTATATATGAAATTTCATAATAGTTTTTGAGATTTGAGAGTTAAATATGCACACGCGTACACCAAAAGTCGCCAAGCTTGGCTACTTTTGGCATAGTTCTTGAGGGAGGCACGTGACCGTGGTCGGACCATTACCTAACTTATGTGGTAGGACGGTATTGTGCTTGAAATGGATGAATGCCCCTAAAATTGCCATTGACCGTAATGTATTGGAAATCTTTTGAGTGTTCCTGTAGTAGAACTATAAATGATAAAGACACTTTTTTTAATGGAGAAATTCATTTTCTAACTCTTTGCAGCATATATCACTTCTGAGTCGTTTGAAATAGCCCAATACCTCTAAAAAATGCTTTGATGAATTTCGGCCCTTAGAGCGTAATGTATTTCGAATCTTTTGGGCGGTCCTGTAGATAAACTATTCAGTCGAATGGAACCGAAAAGGGAGGTGCACAACTAGATGTTACAACAATCCTAAATATAAAGTTTCAACATTGTACACCTAACAGTTTTTGAGATATGCGAGTTTAATGAATTTCGGTCCATTGAGCGTAATGTATTTCGAATGTTTTGGGCAGTCCTGTAGATAAACTATCCAGTCGAATGGAACCAAAAGGGGAGGTGCACTACTAGATGTTACAACTATCCAAAATATGAAGTTTCGACATTCTACGCCTAATAGCTTTTGAGTTAGGCGAGTTTAATGAATTTCGGCCCATAGAGCGTAATGTATTTCGAATCTTTTGGGCGGTCCTGTACATAAACTATCCATTCGATTGCCACCAAAAGGGGAGGTGCACAACTAGATCATAGAACAATCCTAAATATCAAATCTCAACATTCTACGACCAATAGTTTTTGAGATATGCGAGTTACATACATACGTACGTACGTACATACGGCATGGAAAAACTGGCCACAGTAGACTCGCCGCTGGTCAAAATGAGTTGCAGACGCGTTAATATGATCGTGCATGCTAGCCTACGATGAGATGCATCGAAAATTTTTTTTAAATTAAATTTAGAGGTAGTCAAAATCGGTTTTTTTGTCGAAATTTGGCCCCCAAAATTTTTCGGGATCACATTACTTCCTTATACTACGTACAAGGAAGTAAAAAGGGTTAATAATACAAGACCTAATCAAAGAACCGAAGGTATGTTTTACTTTTATTTTCTTTCTCTTACTTAGACGTAATATAAAGCAATAAATAGTTGAACATGTATGTGTATTACAAAAATTAATTTTATGCGTGATTTTTTTTTCCACGAATCGTGATGAAACCAAAAGTTTATTTTTGTAAAAGTTACAATATTGTATCATCTCGAAGAAAATAGAAACAAATAAGAATGCCAATTTTCTTTTAAAATGATAATCCGGCGCTCTTGGGAAACATGTCATATTCTGTTCTCATTCAGTATTTTAAACTTTATTGTTCTAAAGTTAAAAGAAATGTTTCAAAATAGCTCCTTTTTAATAATTGCTTTACATTTTCGGAGGGGGCCCCCCGACCTCCTCAAATACTCCCCTGGTAGTTGTTTATTAGAGCAATAGTTTTTCTAATTAAGATATCAATAGTTTTCTCTAATTAGGATATAAATATTCTTAAATATAAATGTAATGCAAACTGAATCTGTTAGCAAAATTTGTCTCCTAAAAGTAGTGACTACATTTCAAAAGTAGTGTAGCTAACTACATTTGTCAAAAAGTAGTTGTAGTTGTAGTTAACTACATTTTTCGAAAAGTAGCTGTAGTTGTAGCGCGCTACAAAAAAAAAGTAGTTTTTCCCACCACTGGTCTTAACCCATATTTACACTACGTTTTGGAGGAAACCAGTCATATATGTTTCCTAACATATGCATGTTGCGAGTACAATTTTATTTTCCGAACGGAATACAGGAATACTCGAACGGTTAGGTCGGCGGACATGACCTGTTTTTAAACAGAAACCTTCCGCCTCCCAGTTCAGAGTGCTATGTGCTAGGCCACTGGTCGGACTACGTCATTGCTAGGGAAATATTATAAGGACATAGGACCTTTCTTGCACACATGATTGCAATGTCATCCTCGTATGCGATAAATCCTTCGGTGATTTATTTTTTAATTTCATTTCATGTTCCTGACTTTTCATACTTGCTTGATTTTTGGGTCTTTGTGCATGCGCATAATCAATTAACATTTCCTTTTAACGTCACTGAATTAAATGGTTCTCCGTATTGCCATTTCTACACCAAAGACGTCAATCTGCATTTTCCTCGCTTCAAGAAAAACACTTAAAGGTTCATTGCTTCAGTTTTACTAATTAATCAATTTTCTTACAAACTAATCGGAAGTAAGATATGAGGCTTTGACATAGTATGCAGGATTTCTTAAAGACCTTGAAAATGAATTTAGTTAAAAATTCCCCATTAATGTTACTGAATTAAGTAGTTCTCCCTATCACCACTTCTACACCAGAGGCGTAGCTAGGGTTACCAGCGCCCGGGGACAACTGAAGATTTTGCTCCCTCCCCCACCTTACCACCCAAAAGAGGAAGGGGTCAAACCCGTAAATGTGCTATAAAAAACTGTAATGTCTGAAAATTAAAAAAATTTTAAATAAAAAATTGTTATTAAAAATACAACTATTTAAAATACCTTAAATCCCCCCCCCCCTTCCTTTCTTGATTTCATTTTGGCTTCCCTACTATCAATTTTGCTCGGGCTACCACCGGCCGCGTAGCCAGTCGATGATGGCCCGGGCAAAACTAGTAGGGTTGTTTGCCGATTATAGCTACTTTCTTTTAACGTCAAAACCTTCTTACCATTTGTCCATAGAAAGCCATACCATTTACCCATAGAAGTCCATTATCAACGCAATTCGTTATGTAGAGTTATTAATAATGATCTGGTCTTTTCATTTACTTTGTAATCGAGTTCAACTGTACTTCATATAACTTGCTTATACTAAATGGAAGTACTTATTTAAAAGCATTTTTTTGTTTGGGGGGGGGGGTAAAAATGTGATAGAAATAATCTGAGGACAAATTTTAGAATAAAATATTGTAATTCATTAACTGACAATTTTCTATTAAAAAAATTCTCTTTTAACTCTCCACCTTCAAGGGGAGCTTTAGTTCCCTCCATTGAGGGAACTAGACACTTTGGAGTACACTTTGGATATTTGCTAGCTCGACGAGATGGTATAATTCGTGGTGTTAAGTACGCCAATCTGCAAACGATTATGCAAATGAAAATATGGATAACGGTTTTCCGGTAACCTTAAATGAACAGTAAATATAGGTTGTGAGCATGTGTAAATCGCCAAATAATGAAAAGTCGCCATGGGTAGCAGGCTATTCTGTCTGTTCCGTAGCTTTTATTAACTTTACATGTACGCAAGTCACCAAATTAATGAAAAATCGCCATGGGTGGCAAATTCGCAAGGTGTCCAATAGGTTTTACATTATTAAAAATACAGCTGAAACAGATGTTCTGATTTTATTACGCTTTAGTTCCTAATTAATATATGCCTTTTGAATGGCAACATTAAATATCATTGTGTTTCTGAGGAGTGCAAATAATTTTTCCAGCGATTATAAGCGGATTCCGCAATCCAGGTGGAGTATAGCTCAGGACCCGTACAACACGGATTTCCATAACAAAATATCTTCCGTGTTATGAGGGGTAGGGGGGTCTACTAAGTAATTTTCAACTTTAAATTTTTATGTACCAATGAAGATGCAAGAACCAAGCAATGTGTAGCTTAGCTCAGTAACAATCTATCTGATCCAATCTTTGGGTTTTGTCTGTTGAAATTATGTCTTTTTTACGAATAAGCCTGATTAGGGGCCGAATCCCTCATACGAAAAGCGAGCGTAGCGAGTCTGGGGTCCTTGGCCCCTAGTTTTTAAAAAAATTGCTGGCATTTGACCTACAAGACATTTTGAATTCTTTCCCACGGATTTTTTTTTTTAAGAAGATGCTCAAAACTTGTATTATTTCTTGTATTATATTACTTGTAAACATATTATTAAAAGAACAACCTTAAGCACTGGAAACTTTTAAACAAGCATTTTTTTTTCAAAAAATCATAATTAGCATTTAGCAATATAGAAAATTGCAAAAGTACAATATTTCTTACCTTAACTGGAAGGTTCTCTTGCCGAGGAGAACCAGAAACGAAGACTTTAAAGCAGTTTCTACAGTACAAATATGCAACTTTTTAAAAAGACAAGTACAGCAGAGTATTATAATAACAGGAATGAAAGCCAATCTTAAAAGACCAAGTAGAAACATATGAGAAAAAAAACATCTCGAATTACGAGGGAGCATCCAGACAGTGGCGGCTCGTGGGTTATTTAAATTTAGATTCAGACAACAAATGTCGAAAACTAAATATGCAAATACGACGCACCTCACAAATTAAAATATATTTGCGTTTCCAGCAGTGAAAGGAAAACAATGCACGCAACTGACAGAAAACAAGTAATATTTTATCTTACATTTCGCCACCAAGATAAGTGTTAGCAAAGGTACAGTCTTGATTCATTTTATTTCAATTTTTTGTAAAAGGATAGTATTGAAAATTTTACTTGCTATAGCTCCGAAACACTTCTTTTGCTCATCTTAATTATTGACACTCTTTTGTAAAAAAAATATTATAGTGAAAAGAATAGAAATAAAGAAAATAATAAGAAAACGAAATAAAAATGGATTAACTAACCGAACGTAACAAACCAAAGGAAAATCCGGAAGAGAAAACAGCAAAAAAATGTCCCTTGTGCACACCGAAAATGTGTGAACGGAATGATATCAGTACAGTCATACTTCTCCATTCTCTCCGCTTCTGTTCGCAGAAAGCAGATCAGAATGGAATTTTTCCGTTCGCACAAGCGATCGATTAAAGTCTGCGCTGTAGTAACCTACACACAGTGCATTAGCTATAATAAGCGTGTTTTAATAATAGTGGAGGAAGGGAGGGAATGAGTAAAACTCCAGTTTTAAATTCACAAAAATGTAGAAGTGTACTTAATATTAAAAAGAGAATAATTTGTTAATGTGTTTATTTTATATATTTTACCTTGGGAGTTCGCGTGTTCATGTGTTCAAATGGGTGAGCCGCTACGCATCCAGAACGTTAATTTATGACTCAAGTACTAGATGATAGTACCTAGTAGACGGTTCGCGTAGACATAACGAATACACAGAAGCCTCTGGTCGATAGTCTTCCGACAACAAGGTAGCTGAGGAGTCCAGGGGCGTAGCCAAGGGGGGGGGGTTAGGGGGGTCATAACCTCTCATGAGGAATTTTTCGCCATACAAAATGTATATTCTTCACTACATTATCACACACACGTATACATATATATGAGTTGTAGTAGTCGTAACCCCCCCTCCCTCCCATGAAAAATATCTGGCTACGTCCCTGCTATCTTTGACTGTGCATCGGAGGTTGAATAAAAAACAACCCTCGTACAAAATTTATATTTTAAATAACGAAAATAGTATAATATCATTTCTTTTTGCTGTGTCATTCCCAGCTTAAACCAAGCGGGCTATTCAATAGATGAGAATTGTATTTAAAATTTTTATCGAAAAATTCATTCACAAACAATTGTAGTTTCAAATCATTTCGTGGCACTCTTAGTTTCAAAGCCTATTCACCGCGACAAGGTGGTGCCACATCGGATAGGGATCGGTTTTTAATTGTCCCGAGGCCAAAAACCGTATAAAAAGCAAGTATATTTTCGGTTTTTAATTGTCCTGAGCCAAAAACCGCATAAAAAGCATATATTTGTTCGGTTTTTAATTGTGAGCCAAAAACCGTATAAAAAGCATTATTTTTGACGCTTTAAATTTTAAAGCAACAAAAAATACGAGCCAAACGTTTCCTAAATTTTTTGCTCCTGGCCTGCTGTTCGTCGCTGAAAACCATTAACGGCGCCACGCTGAAAAAGCAGTCATCCAAAAACCGTTCCATCAGATCGGGTGGATACTGCGGAGAGGATTCGGGTGCTGCCACAGACAGCGGAGCAGTCGTAGCGTACGAACCGAGCGAGGAGTTGGCGTCCGCAAATTCCTCGCCATCAGTATCCGGCTCACTCTGTGGAACAGCGAGACCCGGATCTGATGCAACGGAAGTACTTTCGCCACACCTAGCATGCGCTCGCTGCGAGGTCTTCCGATACTGTCTCGATAATGAAGACCCTGCATAGACAGCAGGGTCTTCATTATGCCAAAATGAAGCCCAGTACTGTTTTGTTGCCGGACTGTAAGATGATATTTCCTGCCAACTGGGCTTAGCGCTGGATTTTTCCATAAATTCTACAATAGGTTTGATGTCGCTGTCTGCTAATTGGTCCGCCCGAACATTTTCGTCACTCCAGGGATCTTGAGATGATGCCGATGATGTAACTTGGCGGACAACGGGATGTTTCAGATGGTAATTTTTCTCTGCCCTGGAGCAATAGCGACAACTGTCTATGCAGGGCCTTCTCGACAAAGCATCTGCATTTCCATGAGATGACCCTTTCCGATGACGTATCTCGATGTCATATTCTTGTAATCGCTGTATCCACCTGGCTATTTGGCCCTCTGGATTCTTGAAATTTAGAAGCTAGTTTAAAGAGGCATGGTCCGTTCGGAGCAGGAACTTTCGGCCGTACAGGTAATGATGGAAGTGCTCCACGGCCTTAATGATAGCAAGGAGTTCCTTTCTCGTAACACAATAGTTACGTTCTGCCTTTGAAAGGCATTTGCTCCAGTAAGCAATGACGTGTTCTTGGCCATCTATCTCCTGGGACAAAACTGCTCCGACACTCTCCTTACTCGCGTCTGTGTCCAGGATAAATGGCTTGTCAGGGTGAGGATACGACAAGATCGGCGAAGATGTTAAAGCTGTCTTCAGTTCGTTGAATGCGTCCTCACATTCCTCAGTCCATAGAAATTTCTGTCCAGTCTCGGTCAATTTGTGAAGAGGTCTTGCAATTTGAGAAAAGCCCTTCACGAATTTTCGATAGTAAGTACACAGACCGAGAAAACTTCTTAAGTCGTGGATATTCTCGGGACGACTCCAGTTCTGGACTGCGGACGTCTTTTCGGGATCGGTTCGGACTCCGTGGGCGGATATTATGTGCCCGAGGTAACGTACTTCCCGACGAAACAAATTGCACTTCGATGGACTTAGTTTCAAGTTTGCCTCTTTTAATTTCTGCAGTACCTTTCGAATGTTCTCGAGATGCTCTTCGAAAGTCCTTCCGACGATGATGATATCGTCCAAATAAACGAGACATGCTTCGTAGGAAAGTCCTCTCAACACTGTCTCCATTAGTCGCTCGAATGTAGCAGGTGCGTTGCAGAGTCCAAAAGGCATAACTTTGAACTGCCATAATCCTTGGCCCGTGGTGAACGCAGTCTTTTCACGGTCATCGGGATGAATTTCCACTTGCCAGTAACCACTTTTCAGATCCAGAGTGGAAAACCATTCGTTTCCCGATAAAGTGTTCAAAGTGTCGTCTATCCTGGGAAGAGGGTAGCTGTCTTTCTTGGTAATGTCATTCAGACGTCTGTAGTCAACACAGAACCGGGTGGAACCATCCTTCTTTCGGACCAAAACAATTGGCGAGGCCCAGGAACTAGTCGACGGCTCGATGACGTCATCACGCTGCATCTCCTCTAAAAGTCTGCTCACCTCTTCTTGCTTAGCAAACGGCAGCCGCCTAGGATGTTGCTTGATGGGAGAGCGGCTGCCTGTATCTATCCTATGTTGAGTTAAGCTCGTACGGCCAAAGTCACCCGAAGTTCGGGAGAAGAGGTCTCCAAATTCAGCTATTACTTTCTCCGCAGCGCTTCTCTGTTCTGCCGTTAACTCCACGTCTTGTATTATTTCCTTCGTCAGGCACTCGGAAGATTTAGCTGTCGTTTGGCTGATGTTCTTATTAATGCAGGTAACAGGAGTGCATGTCGCCAACACTTCATTTTTCTTTATCACCTTCGACTTGTCCGTCACATTTACTACTCTAACTGGAATTTCTGTTCTCGACAAGTCCACAAATGTTGCTCCCACAAGTACTCCTTTGACGGAATCACTATTGTTTGGGTGTTCGATTAATCCAAAACGGAATTTATTGCTTTCTTTTACTGTTCCAGAAATTATTGAATCAGTTCTGGGAGGTAGAGTGATATCAGTCTGGGCTATTATTTGCTGAACCGGTAAAATAGTTTCATTTTTAATATCGAACGCAGCTATTTCTTCTGAGTCTGAACGAAGCTCGTTATTCTTAAAGTCCAAGTTAAATTTGTGCGATTTTAAAAAGTCGAGTCCGAGAATAAAAGAGTCTGTAATATTGGCGACATATACCACATGGTCGTATCTGGCATTTCCAAACGTGATTTCTACTTGAGCTTTTCCGCCCACTTCGATCTTGTCACCTGCCACAGTCTGGAGGGTCAGCGAGGGCGGAGTCCAGATAATCTTCAAGTTCAATTTCTTGGCCAGATCCGTCCTTATGATGGTTACGTTCGCTCCAGTATCAATCACCATGTGGCATGGGGAACCATTAACGTATCCCAGTACGAATAGTCCATCACTGCCGCCATTCACTGATGAAATCTGTAAGACTTTCAAACGGGGCTTTTGAATATCCCTCAGCCTCTGTTCCTGAAAGTCGTCTCTTTTCTGTCTTCCTTCATGGGCTTCTCTGGTGCATTGATAACTGCGATCTTTACGACGAGAGTTCTTTTGTGCGTCGCAGTATTTTCGTAAATGCCCCTCGCTGTTGCACCTCCAACATTTCACTTTTCTTGGCTCTGACTTTTCTTGTCGTTCCACCAGATTTTCCAGGGTCTTTAATTTATTCTCTAATCTCTCCATTTCTCCATCCGTAGGCTCCTGGAATGACACAGTTCTAACATTATGCCGCTCTTTTCTTACGGCCAGCTGAGCTGCCTCTAGCTTCATGGCGAATACGAGGGCAGACCTGAGATCTTTATAATCCGCCAAGATCAATGCTTTCTGAATTTCAGAGTCCACGAGGCCTTCAATAAAATGTTGCACTGCAACTTCTTCTCGAACATTATCAGGATAACTGCCATAGGCTAGTTGACACAGCCTATCTATGTCGAAAGCCAGCTCTTGGAGGGTCTCGCCAGATCTCTGCATCCCAGACTCAAGTTCTGGTCCACGAATGTGGGCGTGGGTTCGAATCCCACTTCTGACACCAAATGTTGCGGAATTACTCTGCTACTCCTGGGGTTCGTCGTTCTAAAGTCCAGTTGGTGTAAAAAGTTCAAGTAAAAAGTCACTTGTCAGGATGGAACACAAACTTTATTTCTTCTAGAACTTCGTAGAACAATCAGCTGCACACAATTCACAAGCACAATCTAGCAGTAACGTGCTTTTAACAATCCGCTTGGATCAGAAGCTCTCATAAATGCTGTATTTCTCACACAAAATAAGTCACTTTTACAGGCTAAAATTCCGTGGAAATATTCAAGGGATATAGTACACTATCCCTTAAGACACAGCAATGAAGAATTTACACACAGCACTTTAAAAACAGCTTCACAAAGCAAGCTAAAAAACAGCTTCTATAGCACTATCAGTTCACACAAAACAAGCGTACTGAGAGCTCTTCACACATTGAATGTTCAACTCGCACTGACTCTTCGGGGCGATGCACGCTTCTATAAATAGCCGACGCAGGAGGTACAAGAGGTTTCCAGAAAAGTCAATTTCTCGAGGGTTCTACATAAAGCGTGAATTTTGATTACGTCATAGAAGAGAAATGTTAGGTTATTATGCGTTTTTAATGCAGGAAAAACAACTTCCAGGCCCCATTGGGAAAATCACGCCAAATGACCAAAAAGTCGCCAAACTTGGCGACTTTTGGCGAAATATCGCCAAATTTGGCGCCAAAAATAAGTCCTCAAAAGTGAAGAGATCTAAGCTCTAGGACTAATATTTCTCGAGTTTTCTAGAAATCCCATATATTTGAATGGGAAACCGAAACCTCCGTATCTCCGGTTCTAATTGGCCGATTTTGATGCAACAAAAAGCAAAATTTATCTATTTGAAGCGTAGAATACGAATTTTAAACCATTTTAAGCCCCAGAGCAGCGGGTTGCCCCGAAAATTCGTAACAATATGTTTGTAGAAATCTAGTTATGGTCATTTAAATAGTAAGAGTTAGTTGACAAAATTTGGTTGATTCCTAGATTACGGTGCTTCTTAGCCAACGAGGCGATAAAAAGTTCAATGTGGCAATCTTGGAGACTTTTATTTGTTTTCTGAGACAAGACGGGAAAACGCGCCAAATTAGCAATTTTTAAAAACGCGCCAAGAAGCATCATAAAGTAGGAATTAACCCAAAATTTTAAATGTTTTTATTAAAAAACGAAATTTTTTCGCAGTTAACTGCACGAAAAACATGATTTCTCAAGAACTAATGAACTATAAATGATTTAACTTAGCATACATATTTCTTGGACCTGTGTGAGAGTAATAGAACACAGGTTTAGATCTATTTTATTATGTTTTACAGCTTTTTTATTCCAGAAAATAGAGTGAATTTTGAAAAAATGCTTATTCACTGTACTAAACTAATCATACACCTGAAAGTTTTGTAAGTACGACTTAACCTGCGGTCTGTTCCATAACCAACAGTTAGATGAGTACACATGCAAAGCCGCAGTTGATTATATTGAAAAGCATTTTTTGAAGATCGTTTTTCCCAACGATGACATTTTCATTAAATTTTTTAATAAATTACATTAAAAAAAAATAAATATAAATATGAGTTCTTAAGTTTTTCCTTTGAAACACATCCAAAAGCATATTCAGAATGTTACATATTAGTTATTTTAAGAAAATCGTCTCCGAACATAGTTGGATACCTTAAAATCAAGAGCGTATCCAAGGGGGGGGTTAGGGGGGTTTATAACCCCCATGAGGAATTTTTGGCCATACAAAATGTATATTCTTCACTACATTATCACAATCACGCATACATATATATGAGTTGTAGTGGTCGTAACCCCCCCCCCCATGAAAAATTCCTGGCTACGCCCCTGGGAGTCAAAAAATTTACGACTGATTTGTTGCACTTTCTAGATAAACATACACGGTATTTTGAAAAATATTTTGCCTCATGTTCAATTTGAAGACTGAATTGTGGGCCACAGCTTTAATGATTCCAGCTTTGATTTTTTGATAATGATTGTATAAAGAATTGATTGTATAAAGAAAACTTGAGTAATGTTTTGACCTTGATAAAATACTGTAAACAAGAATTCTGAACATCCTAGGAATTTAGTCAGTGACAAAAATGGCCAAATATAAAAAACGCAGTTACACGACAGAAATTTTGAATCCCATAAACACACAGAAGCCCGCAAGACAGAAGAAAAAAGGAACGGGGAAGCTCAACTTTATTTCCAAAGAGAATCTTCTGAAATAGCTAAAAGCATTTCCTGTACAAGTCATTGTAAAAAGTTTGATTACAGTTTCGTTAAAAAATTCATTTGCGATTGTTCTATTTTTTTCTTTTTCTGTCAATAAATAAAAATACGAATATAAATCATATTTTTCTTCTAAAATTTTATAACATCGATTTGGCGCCCCTTTGGTGCTGCGCCCGGGGACAGATGTCCCCCCTTAGCTACGCCACTGTTCTACACCAAAGACGTCAATCTGCATTTTCCTCGTTTCAAGAAAAACGCTTACAAAGATTCATTGTTTCAGTTTATACTGATTAATCAATTTTCTTGCAAACTAATCAGTAGTAAGATATGGGGCTTTGACATAGTATACAGAATTTCTTAAAGATCTTGAAAATGAATTGTTAAAAATAACCAAAGTTACAGATTCGCATTATCGACGTGGCGATTGTGGTAATGTTCTAATTGTTTCATATCCAATACGTTTTCATTTTTAGTGTCTTAAGAGCTGTAGAAATGAGAGTTTTCACTTAATTGTTAAATTTAACAGCGTAAGTAACAACAATGGGTTCCGTTACTACGGAAACTGTAGCAAAATTCAAAATAGAACATGAAATTAATGCTTGCTAGAACTGTCATATTGGCGTAATTAACGCCAATATGGCAAACAGCCAAAATGAATCCTAAATTTAACTTCACAGTAAATGCAATAATTTATAGGCAATACCAGCTATATTTACCAGGCTTAAGCAGTACAAATGCAAAAGAACACACGCTATTAAACACTGAGTTACACTACACTTGAATATTTATCAGCAACTTTGCTAAGAAAGGTACTAAAGTAGGAATCCGCATACAATTTTTAATTCGTAAAACAAAAAGTATATTAGACAGCATTAATTACGCCATACTAACAGTTTCCAGTAAAAGAAACTTCCATATCGCTGCTTTAACAAAGAAGAATCGATTATTTATTACATGTATAGTACTTCGATTGACAAAATGCCAACATACACCATTTTGCGAGATTTTTTTTCCCCGAGAATCATTCGAAGCACTGATTTAACAGCAATCAAAATGGGAAATAGTTATTTGTATATGGTTCGATAGCCAAAAATTAATGCAGGCATCTAATTGAAAAGTAGCATAGCAGTATCTTAAATTATCAACTATAACGTGTTTTATTTAATCCGGTGTACCAAATGCGAGAATTTGATTTCTTTTGAAATTTGGAGGGATTCCCCTAACTTAAATCAATTTACAGTACAAAGCCGAAAATCCGGAATGGACGGGACTACGGCGATTCCGGATTCTCGGATTTTCCGGAATATTGGTCATTACAAAAAAAAAAAAAAGTAGCGGCTACGTCATGGATTACGGGGTCTCGCCGTGAACTTTGTATTTTTATAACGTTTTTCGAAATCGCCGCGATCCGTAGGTTGTACTGTAGAAATTGTTCTATTGAATTCACTTTAAAAAAAAAGAAAAGAAAAAAAAAAAAAAAAAAGGCGCCCTACTAATTGCCGCGTATATATTGCTTGCCCAATAACGTGAACGTAGTCACAACTTAAAATAAAAAAAAATCTTCCAGTATCAAAGGATAAAAAGATATAACAGCAATTTTTATCATCATCCCATGCACTAAAACACTGATTGTGGGTGCGCAGACGTTCCCCCCCTTCACCGGAGTGACTGGAGCCGGTTTGTCTGTGACTGGAGCTTTCGCTTTCCAAACAAGTTGTTACATTCTTGTCTTCATTGCACGTGCTTACTGATATTTTTATTTATGCGTTTTTTTAAACAAGGCTTCCAATGGTATTTACGCTAATGTATGTTTTTACTGCAGACTTGAATGATGTTATAAAGAGTTTAATTAATTTCTTTGCCTCCTTAGAAAGAATAACATTAAATTAAAAATAATATCTCTACTGATTATTAAAGCTTAAATGCTTTACACTAACAGGAAGTGTCTCCACCCCCCTTTTTGCGTTTCTGTTTAGAAATAACAGTTAAATCTTTGGAATGCAAAGAAGGAAAGTTAGGTCAGGAGTCAGATTTTACCCTGAGGTTTTGGATATATATATATACTATACTATATATATATATATATTGACGCTATTGTTATGATAACAAACTAGTCTAATGCTTGAGCATCCTGTAGTTTATTTATTTATTTATTTATCTATTTTTTTTTTTTTTTTTTTTGAGGGAAGGGAAAAAACTGAAATCCAAAAAATGTCCGGTTTTTTGGTCTTTCCGGTTTTTAGGCGTCCGGATTTTCGGCGCTCTACTGTACTTAGTTTGGTGAAAATTCAGAAGATCAATCGCTTAAAATCACCTTAATAATTGCACTTTTTCTGCATGGAAAATTAATTGCGCCAAGCTTAAAACTGTGCAAATCAGGAGAACCTACTACTTTCTCAAAATCGATATATCAGCCATTTTATTTTTCGCCAAACTAAAAAAATTGTACATATTAGTCTCAGAAATCTCCAAGTCCTTATTCTTTTACGTATAAAAAATATTGCATTCCTGCTCTGATTTCCCACGCAGACGATATTTTAATTAAAAAATAGCAAATATTCTAAACAGAAAAAAAGAGATTATTCTTTTTTAATTCCAGAGTCAAATCATTTAATAAATTTGCCAAACATGGCAACCTCGATGCTTATTTCTCACTTTTTCACTACAGGGGTTACATTCGCGGAATTGCAGAGAGCCAAAATTAGCATTTTTTACGTTTTTTTTTAATCAATATCTCCTAAACTAATTCGAATTTCGAAATTTAAATTAGCACAAGACCTTCTTTAGAATTTTCCGAATCCGTGGACACCTCGATCAAAACTCAACACTCAGCTGTTTCGGAGATTATACTACACACAGACAGACGCACACAGATTTTATTAGTATAGACTAGCTGCTTACACGTTCTCCGCATGGCAGGAGACTAATATTTTCCTTACACATATAATTCGAATTAAACATAGTGATATTAATCTCTAATAGTGAAAAATTGCTGGAATTCTGACGAAAAGTTGACTCTATAAGTGGAAATTTGAGACAACTGCAACATCATGACACAAAATCTACGTCATTGTCACTGGCAATCAGAAAAGTAAGAACTTTACGGTATGCAGATGAAACTTTTCTCTTTTGAAACATGCCTTATTTTTACATCATATAATTCTCTTTTTTAGGTTTAATTTATAGCATTCATAAATACCATAATAATATTACATGATGTTGAATACTATTTTATCTTATCTTGCATTTCGTAAAGCGTGGACAATGCATTAGCACAGTTATGTTGCAGATTTATTAAATTTTACCTAAATTAAAAAAACCTACACGAAACAATCGATGCACAGCGTTCAGAAACCAAAAATGCATCCTGTTTCCGTGAAGATCTTGTCACTTTCGTAAATGAAAATATTTGTGATATAACTTAAGCGGAAAAGCTTATTACCCTTACTGAACTCTTAATACAGTAGCACACTTATTACATAAAACTAACGTTGAGCTCACTGCCATTTCACACTAAATAAATAACTAATTTTATATTTTATTTTTAACATAGATTAATTGCATAGTGTCAACTTCAATATTAAACAAAATCTGTAGTCGTTCCTAGAACTCTTTCATGTAACTGGAATATATATGAAAAAATAAATAGAACTTTAACATATAAGTAATTTATATGAAATATTCTAAGCACATCGGATCCCGTTATTCGGAAAGATTCCACAAACGCCATGGGAAGAAAGAGCAATTAATTTCATATTATATTTTGTATTCCTTGCAAGCACCTTTGTTATGTACATGATTGCAATATCATTCTCGTACACGATGCTTATCCTATAGTCTCTGGCGATTTCTTTTGGATATTCCTGACTTTTCATACTTTCGAAATTTTGGTGCTTTGCACATGTGAATAATCAATTATCATTTCGCATTACGGCTACCAATTAGTTTTCCATATCGCTTCTTCCCCGTTAACAACGTTAATCTGCCTTTTTCTAGTTTAAAAAAAAAAAAAAAACGCCTACAAAGTTTCATTGCTTCAATTTAGACACACAGAGGGGTTAGGCAAATACGCACCCGACAAAAGCACTTTCTTATGTCCGCCGAAGCAGCACATATGTTAGCGTGTAATGTGCTTCGGATAATCTGACAGCAAAACAGAAGACAATGACGTGAAAATGACGTCATATGCGAAGGAAATAAAATGAAAAATATGCAGAATTGCCTGAAAAAACTTTGATTATTTTTAATGCGCTAATATGTTAAAATTCTATTTGTTTCAGATTTAATGCGTTTTCACTTTTTGGGGTCTTAAGAGCTGTAGAAATGAGTGGTTTCACTTAATTATTAAATTGAACAACTTAAGTGGCAACAATGGATTCTGTTGCTACGGAAAACTGTAGCAGTGTTAAAAATAGAATATGAAATGATTTATTTATGTTTACTTAGCTACAACTGCCATTTTGGCATAACTAACGTCGGCAGTCGATGGCAAATAGCCAAAATTAATCACATTAAACTTGACAATAAATGCAATAATTTAAAGGCATTATCAGCTAGTCTTACTGGGATTAAAAAATATTCTCATTCATCTCAAACAGCATTCGTATTTATAAAGACTTCCTATT